>JAJLUB010000062.1:0-69346 GCA_030564085.1 Nakaseomyces uthaithaninus
GGGGGGGGGGGGGGATGCCCCAGTCCTATATAAAGAGCCCTATACAAATGAGTATGTACACATAGAATGCAACTGAAAAGGACACCAATCCAGAGATGAAGTTAGAGACCGTAGTAGCTGCCCTGGCAGCTTCAGTTGTTACAGCCGGAGTTATCCCGGAATTGAACGAGAAAAAGCCCTGCCATAGGGATGACTCGCACAGACCACACGACCACAAGAAACACCCTCCACACGACCACAAACCACACCCTCCACACGACCACAAGCCACACCCTCCACACGACCACAAGCCACACCCTCCTCACCACCCTCCACACCACCCTCCACACGACCACAAGCCTCATCCACCACACCACCCACACCCTCCACAGGAGAACTTGCAGGCTAACCAGATTGTGCCACACAAGTACATCGTTGTTTTCAAGCAGGGTGCCTCGCCAGACGCTATCACGAGCTTCCTGAACACCGTCAGCGCCGAACACGCCAGGCTCGTCAGGGACATGCCCCGCGAGGACGGGTTCTTCGCCGCGGCAGAGGCAGAGGGCCTCCCCAGAGGCGGTATCAAGGACCTGTTCAACATCAACGACGCGTTCCAGGGCCTCATCGGGTACTTCCCGCAGCCACTCGTCGACTTGCTGGCTAAGAACGACCTGGTTGAGTTCGTCGAACGCGACTCGCTCGTGCACGCCTCCTCTGTGGACACGCAGAACAACGCTCCCTGGGGCCTCGCCCGTATCTCCCACAGGGACCGTCTGAACCTGGGCAACTTCAACAAGTACCTCTACGACAGCGAGGGCGGCAAGGGCGTGACCTCCTACGTGATCGACACCGGCGTCAACGTCAACCACGTCGAGTTCGACGGCAGGGCAAAGTGGGGTAAGACTATCCCTCTGAACGACGCCGACATCGACGGCAACGGCCACGGCACCCACTGTGCAGGCACCATCGCCTCCAAGCACTACGGTATCGCCAAGAAGGCCAACGTCGTCGCCGTCAAGGTCCTGAAGTCCGACGGCTCGGGCACCATGTCCGACGTCATCAAGGGTGTCGAGTACGCCGCCCAGGCGCACCTGAAGGAGAGCAAGGAAAACAAGAAGTTCAAGGGCTCCACCGCGAACATGTCCCTCGGCGGTGGCAAGTCCCCTGCTCTTGACCTCGCTGTCGACGCCGCGGTCACCGCAGGTATCCACTTCGCCGTTGCAGCCGGTAACGAGAACCAGGACGCGTGCAACACCTCCCCCGCCTCCTCCGAAAAGGCCATCACTGTCGGTGCATCGACCCTAAGCGATGACAGAGCTTACTTCTCCAACTGGGGTAAGTGTGTCGACCTGTTCGCCCCAGGCTTGAACATCCTGTCCACCTACACCGGTGACTCCAACCGCGAAACTGCCACCCTGTCCGGTACCTCCATGGCTTCTCCACATGTCGCTGGCTTGCTGACGTATTTCCTATCTTTACAACCAGATTCTGACTCTGAGTTCTACGACGCCTCGAAACACCCAGTAACCCCAGCACAGCTAAAGAAGAAGCTGATCGCATACAGCACAAAGGGAGTCCTAAGCGACCTGCCAGACTCCGACTCTCCAAACCTGTTGATCTACAACGGAGGCGGACACGACTTGGGCTCCTTCTGGAACGCTACCGTCGAGGAAGAGCACGTGGACAAGGGCTTCCGCGGTGAACTAGGGCTGGATTACCTAGAGAACATCGTTAACGGAAACCTAGGCCACACCGACAACGTGTTTGAGCAAGTCAGAAACTTGCTAGACAAGATGAACATCTTCTAAGATAAATCATGTTTCTCGCCTTCAGATATTGGGTACGGGGCTTTTCATATCAATTCAGGGAAACCACAAAAATAAAAAGCAGTGCTATTTCAGGTAAACCTGATCTACAGAGTGTGGCTGCTCTTTTAATTGTTCTTCTTGTGCAACTTGTCTTGATTTGATATCGATTTCATATCAGTTCTCTCCTGCCTCTCCCTGATTTTCTCCGCTTTTAGCGTACTTATTCATATTTTTGAGGTTTTTTTTCTATTCTATGGGTTACTACATACCCACATTTCTACACTACATAAAATCCCCATATATACTAAAAAAAAATAATACACTTAAAAGATAAAAGTTTCATTTACAATTACGAATAATACCCAGAGAGATTGGCTATAACACACTGCTTTCAACATAGTTTCTTCGTTATAGGTGATCTCATCGATATTTTTTTCTCGGTGTGTCGCCAAAAGTTATACATTCAAAAATGTAAACAAAAGCAATTTCATGGTACAAAAGGAAACTTAAGAGAGATCTGGGACCTGGAAAAAGGGCTAGAGGTGCGGATTTTTGCATTTGTTATCTGGCGTATGGTACTGCCGCAATAAATTGACACCCTATCTGAGAGAATACAGAGAAAAAGAAGTGGCTGCAACGATAACCTCGCGAATCAGAGTGTGATTTTTCAATCGAGGACGTCTTTGAAGTACTATTATAAAGCAATTCTAGCATCTGATACCCCTGAACGCAGGTAGATCGTTATTCAAATACCATTGTTTGTAATTAGAGTGAAAGACACGCGACAATAGCAAACGCTGATTGCAAACCATCTCATAGAGGAACAATGATGGCAATGGCGGAAGACCGACATACCGACACTGTTGAAGAGGTCTTGAAATCTGAAGAAACCTCAATCGCGGAGGAACTGAATATATTGGTAGCTGTACGGTGTCGGGGTCGCAATGAACGTGAAATCAAGGCAAAAAGCTCAGTAGTAGTAGATGTTCCAGACACTATGGGTAATAATGAAGTGTCCATTAATACCACAGATGATGTAGGGATAACGGCGAAAATGAACTCTAAAATTTACACGGTCGATAAAGTATTTGGCCCTAGTGCGTCCCAGAAGTTGGTATTTGATGAGATAGCGGAGCCATTGTTCCAGGACTTTATTAAGGGTTACAACTGTACAATATTGGTTTACGGTATGACATCTACCGGTAAAACATATACCATGACGGGAGATGAACGACTTCATAATGGCGAGCTCGGTGATGCTGCAGGAATAATTCCCAGAGTCCTCTTCAAATTATTTGATAGTTTGGAATCTAACAAGGATGACTACGTTGTGAAGTGTTCATTTGTTGAACTTTATAATGAGGAACTGAAGGATTTGTTAGATAGCAGTGGAAATTCCACAACTAATGAAAATAAAAAGCTGCGAATTTTTGATTCAAGTGCAAGTAACTCTTCTGTGAGCCGATCTAGCAGTAGATCTAACTCAAGAAATAACTCACCAAGAGCACCTCCAGATAGTTCAAGAGCGCAATTACTGCGAAGGAAATTGAATCGTCAAAATAATTCAGGTAGTACAAAGGGTACAATATCAAGTCAAAATAGAATTAGCAGAACTAAAACTAGTTTAATGGAAAATGGAAGGTCTCAAATACAACATAACACTAATATTCATGGTAGCACGAGTAGCAATAATAACTGTAATAATAATAACGCTAATAACAATAATGTCCAAAACAAAGGGGGGTTGAATAATGCAGGTAATAATATCAATAATAGTTCAGGCCAACCTACTCAAATTGATCAGTCTGCGAGCATATATATTCAAAATTTGGAGGAGTTCCATATAACATCAGCAATGGATGGTTTAGCACTTTTACAGAAAGGTTTGAAACAAAGGCAAGTTGCATCCACCAAAATGAATGATTTTTCAAGTAGATCGCACTCAATTTTTACTATCACCTTGTACAAGGAACAAGAAGGAGAGTTGTTTAGGGTATCCAAAATGAACTTAGTAGATCTGGCTGGTTCAGAGAATATTAGTCGTTCTGGTGCTATGAATCAAAGAGCAAAGGAGGCAGGGTCTATCAATCAGAGTCTTCTAACTCTTGGGCGAGTAATCAACTCTTTAGCAGATAAGAACGAACATATTCCATTCAGGGAATCGAAATTAACAAGACTTCTTCAAGATTCTTTGGGAGGAAATACAAAGACAGCTTTGATTGCTACCATATCTCCTGCTAAAGCGACCTCAGAGGAGACCGCCAGCACTTTGGAATATGCTTCAAAAGCAAAAAACATCAAGAACAAACCACAATTAGGAGCTTTCATAATGAAGGATATTTTAGTGAGAACAATTACAAGTGAACTGGCCAAAGTAAAGTCCGACCTATTATCCACAAAGTCCAAAGAAGGTGTATATATGAGTCATGAACATTATAAAGACTTGCACTACGATATAGAATGCTACAAGACTGAAATTGAAGAAAGCAGAAGAACGATTGAAAGCCTTACGACTCAAAATAAATCCTTACAAGATGAACGGGCAACCCTCAAGGAAGAAAACACGAAAATCAGTCTGGAGTTGAATGTATTGAAAAATAATACTGAGCAGCTAAATAAGATGTTGGAAGAGCATAATACCAAAGAGAATACGATGTCGAATTTATTAAAAAATCTCCAAGATGCAAATGTAAAAATGCAGGATACCATTGTACTATTTCAGTCAAAGCAAACGGAACTGCAACAAAGCATTTCTACTTTCATTGGTGCGGAAATATCTAAGGTAAGAAATGTTCTAACCAAGCATATTACTTATTTGCAATCTAATAATCAATTGAAGGATAGCAATATTGGTACTGATTTAAGAAATCTGGAAGATGAGATATTAAAGGTTGTAAAAAGTATAGATATGAAGTCTAACAAATTTTATGACGAGTGTGTTAAGTTGATCTTGAATGAGACTCCAAAATTATTTGGAGGTGTGTCAGAACGGTTGGAAACGATAACGAAACTAGCTGAGCAAAATCATTCCAAGCTGGCAGAAACTTTATCGGATGTAAGTGAGGAATTCAATAACTTGAAGCATTATCTGCGAAATAACTTTTTCAAAAACAATCATGAAGAAATACTCTCCATGCACGTTCAAGAAACATATGGTCAATTTGAGGAGGCTTCTACTGTCCTTTTGAGAAATTTCAAAGATATGATGGAGAGCTACTTACAAGACAATAGGAAGCAAATGATAAAAAATTTGGTTGGCGCGACCGATGGTATTATTAGCAACGAGCTTGAGATGTTTGGTACACAACAGGCTAAATGGGAGAAATCATCAGCGCTAATTAACCAGTGTGATTCTCTGAATTATACATTCCATCAGAGCCTAGGCCAAAATATCGGTGGCATTCAAGAGGTTATATCGTCATCGAAGGATAGTATTGCTTCTACTATCAACTTAATTCAGGATCGGACGAAGAGTCTGAAACCAATGGATGAGGTCATCAAAGATAATGACATTATTCGAAACCAAATGGATATGATAAGGCAAAAAAATCAATCGCTATTGGAATTCATGAACAATTCCACCGAAACAACGGCAAGCTCCATCGGAGGTGTCAACAGAATAGAAGATAATGTTGGAGTAATATTACGTAAAATTCTCAATGACCCCCAATTAACCAAGGCTGATGAAGATGATAATGACGACGAGCAACTGCATAAACTTGAGAAAATTCCTTTACAACATCTAGTTAACAAGGAAAATGAACTCCCCTCGATGATAGAGAAGAAGCGACCGCTGGAGGAAAATTTGGTTCTTCAGCCTTCCAAATTAAGAAAATAATCAACAACGGTAGTTGTAACAGTAAGAATTACAGAAACAAGAAAGTACATAGACTAAATAAAATACCGTAATCAAATCGTTGAGCATTGAATACAATGTCTAGGTCAAACTAATCGGATTTCTGAACACGAATAGGTTTATCCTCTTCCGCTCGAGCGCAGCTCAAAACAACCTATTTTATGCTGAGATTTTTGGTCGCATTCCTCGTGAAAGTTACAGAAAGTCCGGTTGTTGTTGTTGTTTTTCAATTACTACATTAACTTTTTAAGATGTCTCCCTACATGGTTTGTTATGTTTCCCCCACTCTTCTTTTCCACACTCCATGCCATGGCTAAATGGTTACAGCCTCATACTGTCATTCTCCATTGGTCCATTGGCGTGTGTCTTTTTATATAATAGGAGAAAAGGAAAAGCCCCTAAATAGTGTTGAAATCACTTTGTCCCTGGGAGAAAAACCAAGGTACAAAAGAAGTCCGAGATGCTGGAGTTTTACGTTGCACAACAAAGAACTAAATAGAACAACATCACATCCTCTTTTGGTCCGGTGTCCAGCGTGAAAGTTGGGCAATGCGATGAGGTTTTATGATAGGTGTAGTTTCGCATGCATCTTTCGACCACTGTTGCCTTTAATACTGTTAAGTGTGTTTCTGTCCCAGTCAAGACAGCCTGAACTGGACACACCGTGTTGTCAGGTGCTCGCAACACAATTGTCCACCACGTAAGATCGTATACGCTCATCCAGCCCCGTCCCTGGGCCATTGTTCAATTGTGCATGACTTACTCTGTTTGTTGTGTTGGGGGGCCTCCGAACATTAATTCACTCGGAATTCCTGAAAAAGAGGCAGTGATGGTGGGAAAACAGGTCACACGACTCAAGATAAAAAAAAAAAAATGGTACTGAGAGAACTACCCAGGTACAGACAATATCACGGGTAGAGGGAGAAGCTTTTACTACAAGGATAACTGGGCATGACAGCTGTCGGTAACGAACTCCGTAGACGTTCTTAATACAATCTTGGGCGATGACCTCTTTCAGAATGTTTGGATGAGCGGTAGCGCTGAAATGTAGAATTAGGTTTTTGACAAGCGTCATGACATTTCAGTGGAAACAGCTGGTTTGTCGAAATAGCGAGAAGCCAATTTTGAACACTGAGAGAGATGACCTCATCAAAAATAGGCACATACATGTTGTCAGTGAAATAGAAACAAAACTTGAGTAAACCATATTATAGAAGAAAACTATTTTTGCTCAACAAGTGTAGAGTAGTAGCTTACTATATGGTTAAGGGATGAGTTTGAATAACAGTTGCAAAGTTTGGATATAAAAGGAGAACACTTGATTGAAATACCAAACGAAAGTCACCGTTTACTGTTTGTTCAAATTTCAGCTTTCCCCTTCGTTTCATTTTATTTGGTAAGTAGAAAGAAGCAAAAGGAAAATAAATCGAGGTCCTTTAAATTTTTACTACAACATTATATATTCTATCTCGTTATGCCATTTGATCAACAGAAGTGTCTTAAGGACATATATGCTAGTGAACTGCCCGCCCAGGCCGAGCGGGTTCGACAGTTCAAGAAAGAGTACGGCAACACCGTTATTGGGCAAGTGACTGTAGAGCAGGCGCTAGGCGGTATGCGTGGCATCACCGGTATGGTGTGGGAGGGTTCCGTGCTGGATCCAGAGGAGGGAATCAAATTCCGCGGACTCAGTATACCCCAGATAAGAGACCAGCTGCCAAGGACCCGCGGAGCTCAGGAACCACAGCCGGAGGCGCTCTTCTGGCTCCTCCTCACAGGAAAGATACCCACGGAGGAACAAGTGAGCATGTTTTCACGTGATCTGGCATCACGTGCAGAGCTACCACCACATGTAGACCAGATGCTGAACAACCTGCCCCGCGACCTGCACCCCATGGTGCAGTTCAGCATGGCCATCACGGCGCTGGAGAGCGAGTCGAAGTTTGCGAAGGCGTACCTGCAAGGGATGCCCAAGGCGGAGTACTGGAAGTACACGTTTGAGGACGCAATGGACCTCATCGGCAAGCTGCCTGCGATCGCGGGGAAGATCTACCGGAATGTGTTCAAGGACGGCTCGCGCTGTCCTCCCATGGACCCCAACGCCGACTACAGCGAGAACCTGTGCAGGGCGCTCGGGATCACGCAGCAGCGGGACGACTTCCACGACCTGATCAGACTGTACCTCACGATCCACGCCGATCACGAGGGGGGCAACGTGAGCGCCCACGCCACGCACCTGGTGGGTAGTGCCCTGTCGTCACCGTACCTGGCGTTCGCCGCGGGGATGAACGGGCTGGCGGGCCCACTGCACGGCCGTGCGAACCAAGAGGTCCTGGAGTGGCTGCTGCGGCTGAAGGCCGAGGTCGGCGCCGAAGGTATGGCGGACAAAGAGGTGATCAAGCGGTACCTGTGGCAGACGCTGGACTCCGGGAAAGTGATCCCGGGGTACGGGCACGCTGTGCTCCGTCAGACCGACCCGCGGTACCTCGTGCAGCGGGAATTCGCCAAGGAGCGGTTCCCGGAGTACGACATGTTCCAGCTGGTGTCCACGATATACGAGGTAGCACCAGGGGTGCTGACTGAGCACGGGAAGACGCGGAACCCATGGCCGAACGTGGACGCGCACTCTGGCGTCCTGCTTACGTACTACGGCCTGGACCAGGCGTCGTTCTACACTGTACTTTTCGGGATCTCGCGGTGTTTCGGCGTAATGGCGCAGCTCATCACAGACCGCGCGCTGGGCGCCCCGATCGAGCGGCCCAAGTCCCTCTCGACCGATAAGTACATCGAGCTGGCCAAACGCCATTACGTAAAATTATAATAAAAGGCAAGATCTCAAGAAACCCTCCGCTCAATTGATTCCTTTTGTTCGTTGCTTTTTTTTCCCACTTTTTCTCTACCTTCCGCCCTACACTAGCATTACCGGAAAACCATTTCCAACAGCATCGGACGATCAGAGGGAAGAAGGCACACCTCCCGCGCATCGCCCTGGCAAGCCATCGATCATTTCATCTGGCATCTCCCCGCATTGTATAGTATTTTTTCATAATTAACCCTATCCCAATCATAAATTCTCGTTAGAACTATTCTAATTCTTATGTAAGTCACATGTACATCCCAATACACGTCTCACAACCTATCAAAAAAGCCAACTTTTGTTGGCAGTTACAACTCCCAGCTAGACAAAGGATAACGTAATATCACTGTCCACGTGTCGCACGCTACGGCATGCACCTCATCATTCACTCCTCTGAGCAGAGCAAGGGGGGGAAGAAAAAAAAGGAGGCGTGTGTCGCTGGCCGTGAGACAGGGAAAAAAAAAAGGGGGGGAGGGAGAGGACAGGCGCGAGCGGGATTGGACACACTGAGAAGACAGCGCAGGAGATACTGTGTAGTCAGAGGACACGACGTAGGGGGGGGTGGTCGTCGTTTTATTTATAGTATTCAAATTTCCTGATCGGGCAAGAGATACGTTTATGGGTGAGAATACCACCGCGAGATAGGATGACACAAGACAGAGAAACCCCCGCGTGTGCCTTACCCAATTGACGGGGGGGGCGAGGGGGGAGGGAAACGCGTCAGAAGGTCGAGAGAGCAACGCCGTACCTTGCACTGCTAGAGTAATGTAGAATCGCATGGAACATTTGCGAAAAGAAGTCCTCCCTTGTCGCATCCCCCCCCCCTTGTCGGCGGGAGAAAGCGGCTAGAGGAGTGCCTGCGCGATTCCTAGGGAGGTGTAGCCACTGAATAGTCGTATCTGTCGTGGCGAGGTACGAGCAAGCGACTTGTCACTGGCACACCTCTGCGCAAATCTCTGTGCATTTGCGTCCCGCCATTACGGTAATTATTAGCCAATTGGAAGACAGACCCCACGAAGACAAAACCGGTGGGACCGAGGGAGAGTCGAGGACGTCCCCCCCCCCCGTAGGGAGGGCTGGGCAGGAAAGGACGCGGGGCGACTCACAGAAGACAGAACGCACAACAGAGACCAGCCTCTCGAGAATAGACACAGCACATCCGCAGCCCTGAACAACAAAAAAGTGTGGTACTCAAAGAAGCACAGGATGTGCACGAGTGTTTTGTAGCTGCCCCCCCCCCCCTCCCCGACGATCCAATTGCTCACCGCACTCCCAAAAAAAGAATCCCTCCGCGAGAAAGAGAGAGCAACCGCTCTCTACCCCCCCCCTCCTCGATATCTCCTGCGCACTTTCTCTGTCCGCAACGCACTTCTCCTTTTTTTTTCCTGCTTGTTGTCGTTTTTCTGACAGAGCGGGCGCGGGAGGGAGAGAGAGAGAGAGAGAGAGAGCGCGAGCGGGCCCTGTGTGCTGCCACATGCACAGAGCGTGCCGCACACCGCACACCAGCCGTGCAGGGATCCCTCACGCTGCGTGTGCAGCGACTATAAAACCATGAAGGAAGATTACCAAAGTTTTACCAAAAACACAGCTGAAAAGACGGGATTTGTTCCCTTTCGCCTGGAAAAGGGCTTTTTTCTCTCTCTCAATTGGATTTTCTCTTGCCTTTTGGGGAGGAAAGGAAAAAAAAACTTATTTAAATTGAATCTTTTCTCGTTGTACATAAGAACTACGGTGGAACGCAAAGACAGTCCATACTCAAGAGCGAATATAATAACTAAAGGGGGCGCCGAAACTTTTTTTTTATTCTTGTGAACACAATTGAAAATACAAAGGAATATCTAAAAGATTTCGAACACACACACACACACACAACAAAATAAACACACAATGAAGGTTGCTATTATTACTTATTCCACTTACGGTCACATTGACAACTTGGCTAGAGCTGTCAAGAAGGGTGTTGAGTCTGCCGGCGGTCAGGCTGACCTGTACAGAGTCGAGGAGACTTTGTCCAAGGAGATCTTGGCCCAGATGAACGCTCCAGAGAAGGCCACTGACATCCCAGTCGCCACCGAGAACATCTTGACCGAGTACGACGCCTTCTTGTTCGGTGTCCCAACCAGATTCGGTACTCTGCCAGCACAATGGTCCTCCTTCTGGGACAAGACCGGTGGTCTATGGGCCCAGGGCTCCTTGAACGGTAAGGTCGCCGGTTTCTTCGTCTCCACCTCCTCCTACGGTGGTGGTCAAGAAGCCACCGTCAAGCACTGTTTGTCATACTTGGCCCACCACGGTATCATCTACGTGCCATTGGGTTACAAGAACGCCTTCGCCGAGTTGGCCAACATCGAAGAGGTCCACGGTGGCTCCCCATGGGGTGCCGGTACCTTGGCCGGTGCCGACGGTTCCAGAACCGCCTCCGACCTAGAATTGAGAATCGCTCAAATCCAAGGTAAGACCTTCTACGAAACCGCCACCAAGTTCGTCCCAACCACCTCCGCTGCCGCCGCTCAAGACAAGCCAGCCGCTCAAATGAAGTCCGCTGCCCCAGCTAAGAAGGCCGCTGCCCCAGCCAAGAAGCCTGCCGCTAAGGGTGAGGCCGCCGCTGACGCCAAGGAGGAAAAGAAGGAAAAGGACGGTATGTTCTCCTGTTGTACTGTTATGTAAGATTTGCCGCTAACTTAATTGAGTCTCAAAGTCGGATCTCTCCTCGAGAGAGAGAGAGAGGTTGTGAAACATACGGAAATTTTCGAGGGGCGGGAAGAGAAAAAGACTCTACTTTCTCTCTCTCCGTGCCACGCATTTTTCCCTCTATCGCCCCCAATTGATCTTCTTGTTAGGAGTCCCCCTTTGTCTCTCCTGTCTTTCCTATTATTAATATTTGTTAGAGCAAATTCTTTATGAAAAAAAAAACATAAAATAATCCAATAAACCCTTAAAATTTAATCAAATTTTAATACTTCCATCCAACCCCCATCATAAACAAAGAATAAACAGAAAAAATCAAAGAAAATTTTGAATTTTCTTTCTTTTTTTGACGAATCAATTAAGAAATATAAAATTCCTGAAAATTATATTATAATAATAATAATACACACTTTTACACTTTTAAAACACTCTTTTTTTTTAATAAAATAATACTTATCATAATCTTTTACACTATAAAAAAGGTCCGAAAAAGAATCTTCAAATTTTTATCTATCCTGTAATCATTCAAGAAGTCGAAATCAAAATGTCAAGATTTTGCGGGGCTAAAATAAAAGGCCGTGATCGGTAGTCATTCTTTTGTGTATATATCTCTACCTTCCATTAACCCTGCTTCTCAAAAATTCCTTCTTGTTGCGATCTTCAGTGCAAACTTTCCTCTTTTCATTCACACTTAGGCATTGAAAGATCATAAAGAGACTATATTTAGTGTATCATCATTGATCTGTGTATTAGTGTACAGTAGAAGTAAAATCTGATAAAAAAAATGGATAAACGTTGTACAACTGATATCAGGGACCGAAAACTGGCAATAACAATCACCTAAGAATACAAACCAGATCTGCTGTGTGTCATGTCTCGCTGTTCTCACCATAATGCGTCACCTCCACTCGACCATCATCCAGATTTTTCAATGCTTCTTACTTCGGTAAATGTAGGACACACATTGTCCGTGGTTGTCAGTAGCAAATGCTATCATCATTTGATCAAATACTTATTTTTAGGTCTTAGAGATGAGCTTCGTTAGAAAACCACAAGCACCAGGAATGTATTTGCTGTTAAGGAAATGTTGACTTTGGTTTCACTAGATTGCTTTTTGTCTATCATTTCTTAGTATTGTGTAGTCGTCATCTATTTTCGTAGTAAAATTTGAATACTATCTTTATTGATTCAGTGCTCTTTCAACACAAAAAGTTGGAATAGGGCGACTTATTCGGACAAGTAATTCCAAGGACGCTATGTCGTTGTAGTTTGATACCCTTGCAATTCAACTTTTCATTTATTGTGGAGTTTCCTTTTCAAAGACCTGATGAAAATTTGCTCAATAAAGCGGTAATTCTTATCAGTCTAGTTACTTGGAAACTGTACAAAAGAGGGCACACTAATTTTTCTGCCCATAACTCAGCTTTTTAAATGTACTCAATGCGTCTAAAATTTTGATCTTTCTTTAAAATGTAGTTACGTCAAGATATGACCAAATCATATAGTGCTAAACAACTTAATTTAATTTTGTGTTGAATTATGAGAAGAACTGTAATAGCTTATTGAGGAACTATTTTTTTCATATAAATGATAATAGTAACTTTCCTGAGCTTCAATTACTTTTGCAAGCCACCTACCTTGGGTTCAGCAAACAGTAAAACTGCTTTTGAGGTATAAGTTTCATGTACACATTTCGTAAGATTCTTAGCACCTAAATAAATATTGTCGGATTCTTCTCCGAATTTTTGGTTAATCAATCCTTGTCAAGGATCCGAGCATGTTCTTTTATGATCATGGTAAGTTCAAAAGGCTAAATCATTTTGTTAAAAATGTTAAAAATAGATTTAATCTAAACTTTTTATGGAAGTTCTGCACATTAAATATTTGCAGCAGCAGTTTAACATTGGCAACTGGGAATCGGGTCTTTATCATATTCTCTCATTATTTGGAGCATTTTAGAATCTGTCGTGCTCTTCGTCTGTAAAAAGGTACTTGCTTCGAATTTATCCTCTTTGTTTGTTGGAAATACATATCATGATAAACGCACAGTAGACAGTTTTTAGCAGTATTCCTAGAATTGTATAGTTTAATATCAAATTACCGTACAAAATGTTACAGCATTTAAGTAGTTGAATGATGTACAAAACGTATATTTACATGTATTAATTAATTGTACAGGAAGACGTGTAGTCCACTAGTTCTATTTATGTAATGAATATAGTAATAATGATATAATCATATTTCGATTTAGGATTGATGAGTCTGAGCATAATCCTGCTTATTTGTCCTTTGGTAATGTTCTCATGCGGCGTTCTAGATAGCTGTCTCTGTCTTTTAGCTTCTCAGCGTATGCCGTATCCATTTTCCCTGGATACAGAACCCTCTTATCTAGCTCAGTCAGTTTCTGTTCTTGTAAAGGCTCCTGTGGCCTTTCCATGGTGTGAGATTTCCACAGGAATCGAATATTCTCGAAACAATGCATACAAATGGTGTTTGCACGTTTGAAATGGCCACACGAAGGACATCTATTTAGGTGATGCATCATCTGTACATGCTTCTTGCCCGGTGCTAGTAGTCTTTGCCTTTTCTTTTGGTGAGAGACCTTCTTCTTCGGAGCAGCAAGCAGTATGCCGTTGTTCTCTTGGAAAAATTCCGGTACTTCAGAATCCACAGGTTTCAATACTGGGGATAGCAATTGACCTAAAACCCCACTAACAGACTGTCCTGCTGGTAGCAGTGAAAGTAGCTTGCTTCCCGAGATCACCCCAGTATTTATCCGAGCCAGTGTCGATGCCATCTCTTCTGAATTTTGTTTCGTTTAGTGGATCTCTTTCCTGCTGGTCTACTTCAATATTCTCGCCCGATACAATAACCAAAAGTGACACTAGAATGTGAGCCTCGAACTTCTGAAAGGTATGCCTCTATTTACTCTACAATAAGCCTCCTGAGCCAAATACTGAACTTGTAGTACCTTCTACATGGTGTATTCGAGTTCTTTCGCAGTTGCACTATGAAGGACCACTCACAGTAGCAGCTGCGCAAACTTCCCAGCCTGGCTGACCGCTCATTCACCCCCTCCCACGCCCAGCTCTCGCATGTCTTCAGGCCAGAGCGAAGACGGCCCAGGAGTACAGGAAGGCCGCAACGGGCTGGGGGAGCTGAGAAATCACAAGTGAGAGAAATTCAGATAATCCTACCAGGGTAAGTTAATCACGTGTAACAAACTGCCGCGGAAAAACCTGTATCAAATAGCTCAGATAAAAACTAATGCATATAATGGCACACCATAGGTTATTTTAGGCTGCCAAGATTGATAATTTCCCGCTAACTTGCAGTCAGAACACTCTGCAACTGCTCTTCTTCTCTAAATATGAGCACTACCAGCCGTTGAAAAGCATGTGTAAAAACATGACTGCAGTGGTGTTTCACTCCGGTGAACCCCGTAACAATAAATCAACAGCAACACGAAATTTCATATCTGCCATGCCTCTGGCATGGAATCTATGAACAGTCTTGTATAATTTCTATATGCTTGAACTGATTCGAAGCTGGCACAGATCACGTAGGCAAAGTGAAAAAAGCATATCCTACATTACGGATTCCAGCACGGCTCCCACGTCCCTCCGTACGTAGCAACTTTTAACACGCACGCCCTGCCACCTCCGTGGCCACTTTCCGCTGCCACAAACAGCACCCCCCCCAACCACTGGCTCGTGCACACCTCAATTTTCGCGTTGCGTGCACAGCTCGTGCGTAGACTCGGCCGGGCATTCACAACCCAGCATTGAACTGGAGAGTTGCCTTGACCTCCTCCCACGGGGCTGTTCGTGCAACGCTGGCTTTTTCGCTAGTCTGCCTAGTGGGCATTGCGTGCTCTAGCTTTTTTGTACGCAAGGGCTTCTTCTCCCCCCCGCTCACAGTGAACGCAAGAGTACAGAGTGGTGGGAAACACAGAAATGTTAATTACACAGCTCTCCATCGCTATTCGAACTTTGAAGGTCAGGTCGAACATTGAAAGCATTTCAGAGTCCAAAGGAGTTGATCTAAGCGAGAATCATTCTTGTTCAACTTTTGATTCACTTCGTCTTTATCAGTTAGTTTAAAATTGAAGTAATTTGTTAATTGAATATCATTCTATTTCTGTGATATCTTTTTGTGAATTGAACATTAAAAAATACTGTTTTTGCACGTCATTTCTATTCAGTTCCCGCTTTGAAATATATATATATTATAAGAGCGTTTTCTGAATTCACATTAGATATTAGAAATAATTTGTATTGACTAGTTGAAGCCTCATCCTTCCAGTCTTGAACAAACTATAAGCAAAACAGTTAAAATCAGAAACCTTATCGAAAAAACAAAAGAATATGTCTACCATTGCCCTTCCAGAGACGGTTCAACCCTCCAACTATGTCGGTTTCGACACGATCACTAGCCAGATAGAGCACAGACTTTTGAAGAGGGGATTCCAGTTCAACATCATGGTCGTCGGTCACTCTGGTCTGGGAAAGAGCACTCTAGTGAATACTCTATTCTCCTCCCATCTAATTGACTCTGCTACCGGGGAAGATATCTCGAAACAACCAATCTCCAAGACTACCGAAATCAAAGTCTCGACCCACACACTACTCGAGGACCGCGTGCGTTTGAACATAAACATCATCGATACTCCAGGTTTCGGCGACAACATCAATAACAACAAGGTGTGGGAACCCATCGTAAAGTACATCAAGGAACAATACTCTCAGTACTTGCGTAAAGAACTTACAGCTCAACGTGAGAGACAAATCCCAGATACAAGAGTTCACGCCGTGCTATACTTCCTCCAACCAAACGGCAAGGGTCTAACAGCCCTAGATATCGCCACTTTGAAGAGACTGACTGAAATTGCAAACGTTATCCCAGTCATCGCTAAGGCAGACACTCTCACCCTTGATGAAAGAACAAAATTCAAGGCAATTATCCAGGACGAGTTCAAGAAATACAACTTCAGAATTTATCCTTATGACTCAGACGACCTGACCGAAGATGAGATAGTGCTGAACAACAGCATCAGATCTGTCATTCCCTTCGCAGTTGTCGGCTCCGAGAAAGAAATAGAGGTCAACGGCGAAACATTCAGAGGAAGAAAGTCTCGTTGGGGAGCCATCAACGTTGAAGACATCAACCAGTGCGATTTCGTATACTTGAGAGAGTACCTGATTAGAACCCACTTGCAGGACTTGATAGAGACTACTTCTTTTGTTCATTACGAAGGATTCAGAGCTAGACAACTGATTGCTTTGAAGGAAAATGCAACCAACAGAGCCTCTAACCAAGTCGTCGGAAACCAGGCTTACCAACGCTAAATATACAGAACATAAAAACTGGAAAAGTTAAATAAAATATATAGCTTCTATCTTTCTACGTATTAACAATATAGTTTCCCTGTTGACCAGATATAGTTTTGTTCCATTGCTACCATGATTTACTGATATACAACTTGCAAAGCATTCAGTTCTAGCAAGCAAATTATCAAATATAGTCCAAATTTATTATCCTACAAATATAAAGAGTGATACAAGCTGAAGTATCATATGGTGAAAACAGCATCAAAGTTAAATTCCGTGTTCCCATTTGATAATATTCTTAGTTCATAACGATAGCAGTATGTGTAAAACCCACCGGAAACATTTTTAATAATACATAGAAGAGCGATGAATAGAATTCGCTGGCCAGAGTAGCTCCACTACAGACTAATTAGACTACCAGTTTTGCTGATGAGATGTAGCCCGGCACCAATTAATATATGACGATCCGATTAACCAGAAATAGTAATCACATTTTTCCCTTAGTCGAACTCGCTCTTTCAGTGCTGTTAGGCATGCAACCCTACAGAATTTCATTTTTCGTGAAATTCTGGAGCCTTATAAAAAAAAAGCGAAAAGATACATTTGCAACCTAAAAGATGTTCTCGGAAAGCAAAGCCAAAGAAAGTTCAAAGGGAATATTTATCTGAAATATCTATAATTTATTAAAACAATTTGAATCATAGTAGAAAATTAATCAGATGATATATCTAATGTATAACTGGCTGTTTGGTTATTGTAATTTTATTCAATTTTTGAATTTTATCATCTATATCTTATTTTATCAAATTGTACCTGATGTTAGTTATATGCTGTATTACAGAATATTATTTTTTTTCGTAAAAATCAAATTGTACTGTTGTTATTATGTGATTGTAAAATGTATTTATTTTTGTTGAATAATTCTGACAATATTTATTGTAGTTTATTTTGAATCAGTAATGAATATTTATTTCTATGCTATAATTAGTGATCTTGGTGGTGTCTCTTCCGCTATGTCGTCGAGATCAACTACTGGATATTTTAATATACAAGCAAAACCTCCAATGTGTTGAAGTTCTACTCCAGAGTCTCTGAAATTACTGAAGATAACAACTTTTCCATTTTGACTTTTGACATCCTCTATTAGATCCATATTTCTTTCCCGTTCTCTAATATCATCGGATCTTAAGGTATCACTAGTTATTAATAACGTATCAATTACTTCCATTTCTGCAGCCTTATAAGTTTCCGTTTGACCATACCAAGCTTTATCATCTTCTGCTTCAATATGCTCTAAAAATTCATCAAATAACAAGCTTTCTTTCACAAACTTAGTATCTTCTAATAGAGATGCATACTCTGGATTTTTGAGCACCTCTGAGATTCCTTGCAAGTACCCTGTTGAACAATGTGCAACAACAAAAATTGACTGATTTTTCAATATCATGTCATTTTGCTCTTCGGTAGCATATTTTATTATTTTATCATATAAAGTTTTGGCATAAAATCCCGGGGAACATAATATAATCATTCTTAGTTGATCAAAGTCAAATTGTTTTTTGATGGAGTCATAGGTAACTTTATAAAACGATTCCATTTTCTCCTCAAATTTAGCCACATCGGATGCATTTTTTTTCTTAGGCATGCCAAACTCAACTTTTTGTTTCATTATTGTTGAAGATGCTGTTAACAGACAGACATGTGAGATACCTTCTTGCAAAACAACTGCTGCTGTATCTGCCTGACTTTCTGGTTTGCTTGCCTCATCAAGTAGTTGCTCAGCATATTTGTTGAAATGTGTTTTATACAAAGTGATTGGATGATTGTAAACAATACTGAAACTGATATACTTGCCAATGGGAATATCAGCATCAATATTTTCAGTCCCAGATTCATCTGGAGTCGAAATACCTTTATATCTCAAGTATTCATCTCGCATGTCAAACTCACGACTTAAGATCTGCAACTTGATTCTTGCTAAATCTGTTGTAGTTTTTTTGTTTGTTTCTTCATTCTTACTTGTATATAGCTTCTTAATGATGGCCGTATCACCGATATCAATAATTTGATACATTGCAAATAAATCCTCCTTATTTTCTGGAATAATTGTAAGAACTGTATGGCTCTTATCCTGCCTTCCCGTTTCAATTGATAACACCTTCATTAATATCCCAGTTGTTCAGTACACTTAAGTTAGCGCTTAGTTTTCGATATTTCTATAGAATCTATTTAATATTAAACTATCAAAATCTACAACAGTAACAATTTCTATTCTGCTAAGTTTCTTGCAATCATAACTTCATTATCTCAACAAAGGATGAATGTTCTTTTGTTTTATATATGATGTGGAGGCGTATATTTCAACATAACAAAGAAGGGTGTAATTAATGCATTTCTTTATGATGCAGAAAAAGAAAAGAAACAGAAGGTGCGCGGAAAGCATAGTGATGAGCAGCAGGCACCCTAACAAAACCTGATCACTTAGCCAATGTTAAAGAAAGAAAAATCTGAACAAACTATAACTTATGGCATCGTTAGTACACACACGATTACCCTTCAGGCTCCTCTCACATTGTTTCATTTAAATTTTTGCTACACCCCACTGCGTATATATTTTTAATATGCGTGAATAGTTCATGTAGTAGTATGTACTTGACAATTGAAACACAGACACCCCCAATTGCCTTAACTCCCCATATAAATGCGATAAAAAGGACCGAGACTTTTGCTACAGTTGTTTTACACAGACCTTGGTAGGGTCCAATCCCGGGTATACTTTCGTTTTGACTAATACGTTCGATATGGGGTGCCAGCCACCCATCAAAGATAAAAATATAACAAATATTCATGAAAAAAAAGAAAGTTCATTTTAGTACACACATTAAAAATACAGGATAGAGAGTAGAGAATGATACAGGATTAGCACTAACAGAAGTATATCACATCTAAGTAGATGACAAGAAAATTGTTTATCGCTAATAGTTCCATGGTTTCTCAGACAATGCTATTTTAATTATTATGCTTGAAAAAACCCTTGCTTCTATAGTTGATCCAAAAGAAATATAAAAATAACCAGAGGGACTTCCTAACAACCGTTCATGTAACAATTGTAATTGATTAAGAGATGATTTGGTCTCTTTGCAAAAGTTAATCGATGTCCACTAAATACTTTATCGCATTCTTGAGTCTATATCAATTATGTGTAAAATATTTACCATAATTTTCAATTCTTCTTGTCCCCAAACTAGTTCTGACCACGGTATTGCTTCTTACCAATGTCTAGTGGAATGTATTTGTACTTGATCATATGCTGAATTTGCCTTCTCATGGAGAACAGGAATAAAACGATGAAATATATTAACAGGATGGGCCAGAACACAGGGATATCTGTGACACGGAAGAGAGACAAGAACAAGGAGATCACAACTGCCCTTATAGAGTTGTGCCAGAACTTGAACTCGGGCAATCTTCTAATGAATGGGCGGAATTCCTCAGACTTCTCACCTGCCTCGAGGGAACTGTTCTCCTCGTCCTGCTGCAAAGATATATCAAACTTTGGAGTCAAGAACGCTAGCAATTGGTTCAACAGGAAAACACCAAGAACATAACAGATTACATACCACCCTTGAGTCAATGTGACGCGAAGGAAGAATATAATAAGCAAAACCACTACGGTAATCCACCTCTCCTTCATATATGGCGTGACCCTATCCAAATACATCTGGTACATGTTCTGGTACTTCCTTATAAAAGCAACCACAGGGTTTGAAGATACGGGTTGGTCATAATCGATATCCATGACTTCTATTTATTCTCGATATTGAATAATGCCTTTTTTTTTATAATTTCTTTAAAATACTAAAGATTACTTGCAGCCGAGTAAAGCAGTATTCGCAGTACCTGGATATATATTCGCAGAAACAATGCTCTATGAACTTCAAATATACTATCTTCTGTTGCTCAAGAGATAGCCATGTTATTTCAATTCAATGGCTCCCCAGGAATTCACCAAAATAGATGCAATTCTCGTTTGCGTGTTAGGTTTTCACAAGAGGCCCAGCTGGAAAGAGAGCTTGAGAAGCAATTTGTTTGCGCAATGGGCGCGCTCTGTGGGTTTCCACAGGTTCTCTGCGCCCGGCCGCGACGCTCTGCAGTGAGAACAACACACAAAAGAGTTACCCAGCCGGGAGAGATTCTGCCACCACAGCTCTTCTTTCTTTTGGCGACACACGAACCAGACAGACACGCAGGCTGCGAGCTTGACTCTGAGCCTAGGGTCTGCGAAGAGCTATGCTGGGCCTCCCGGCATTCCACCGCTGTGAGTGTCTTCCAAAGGGTGTGCTGCGACGATGCCATGCCTTGTCCGGGGATCCAACGCTCAGGGCTGTCGCTGGATCAATTGAAGCCCGGCCTTCCACCTGCAAGGTACACGCTGTCTGCGGCAGTAGTCACATCTGCTTATGAAGCACTGAGATATCTGTGTGTCTAGATAGAATGTTATTGGGGACCTCGAGAAAGGGCGTATGTCTCCGTGTTAAGCGCTCTACCGAACTCTGAGTCGCTTATTGACAGTTCTCCGCTGGATACGGTGCTTTGTATTCGATAGGTGCTGATTGCAGCTAAGGAGAAGCACGGCTCGCGAACCTAATACCTCTCGTCTCTTGGGTGAGAAGTCCAACGATACCAATTGCGTTGTTCCTCCGTCACGAGGGAAAATACAAGGATAGCCAACTTCCCGACATCTACACAAAACCATGCTTTATACTGAGCTCATACAAAGTCTGGGAAAGTTAGCTCTGGTATGGGCGATTGTGCAACAGAAGAGGTATAACTCCGTACATAAGTCTATATATGGACTGTCATACGATTTGTACTTGATTGAGTTTGTCACTCACTTCATCTCTATATATTGCACCGCTCTGTACAAGTTCTCTTCTCTGGCGAACGCCCAGTTCAGCAACAGGTTTCCACTGTTCTACCCCTCGCAGACAGGGCTGCCGCTGTCAAGTTTGCTTTTGCTAATTGATATTATACTTCTGCTCGCTTCGGCTGTAATAATATCACAACTTTGGAGGTATAGATCGACTAGAAATGTTGAACAAGGCGCCTCTCATGTTTTGCTGGCGGTCTTCACGTCAATCATCGTGTTTTCATACTTCACCTATTTCTGCTCTCTATACAACATCCCACAAAGCAATTCAGGCAGGTTTGGAGTTTTTTACATAGAGCATATCAACTATTTGTGGGTCTTTGGGAACATCCTCTCCGCAATCAAATATTTCCCGCAAATTTCCCTGAATTGGATGGGTTTGTCCACTAAAGGCTTTTCTCCCAGATACTTGAAAAATTCATTAATCTCAACAATAATAATCCAGCTTTCGGGATTCCTTTGTTTTCTAGATAACCTACAATTCTATGAATGGCCATTTAATATGGTACCTAGAATTGTAGCCATGATACAACTTATCACGACCATAGTATTATTTTACCAACATCATTTCGCATACGCTAAAAACAAACCATACTTGAAGAGAACATACGAATAATCATACCGTATACTGCACAGATATATGCCGTTAAAATTTGTTTTCCCATCAGGTTCGAGAATGCTAACTTTTTGTCCTCACATATCGACAAAACCTAGAGCATCAAGGAAAAAGTTTGTAAGCTAATTTATATTCATTTCTTCAGGTGTGTCGATATTAAATTTCATAAAATAATTAGATAGAATTGTCATATACGTGAAATATTTACAGAATTGATTCATGGTTTTCAGTCATAAATCTAGCATACCTGTGAACATGTAAAAAGAAATCAATTGCCTATAATCGCTTCCCCAAAACCGTTGTTGCCAACTTGATTTTTGTATCTATTTGTCTGTGGGCATCATTTTTGAAATCCACTAACTTAACCTCTTTAGTGTATTGTAATATATTATCCAGTTCGTGTTTCATTTTCTCTTTTAGATCTGAATCTTTCGTAACAATAATAGCATTTGATTCTAAGTCTAACGAATACGATCTTCTCGTATAATTTGATGAACCAATAACTGTGGCAGTAGGTAAGGGTATGCTTTTTGAGTTCTTTTCAGATATCCATATCCCTTTTGCATGATAAGACCAACCATTTGGTTTATTAACCACACCACGCTGCCACTCCCTCAAAGAAATGATATCATCTTTACCGTATTTTTTGACTTTCTTAAGGAATTTCTGAGATAAATAGAGGTATGCGTCCGGAATATTACCCGAGATGCCCCTAGACTCGAAAAATCCATTAGCATAAGGGGAGGCCGTAATAACTGTACCTTCACCTGCCGGTGAACTCAATAATGATCTTCGGATATCTGGTAACATATTGAAGTAACCTGCTGTGAAAGTCCAGGCAGTGTCTGCAGAACCAATACTCTTTATAATATTGAGAATGCTTGGTTTTTCCGTCGATCTATCTTCAAAATTGTGAAATAGAGGGGTGAATTGGGAGATCGGATAGACAACAGTTTCATAATCACCATTTTCAATTGATCTACCCTCACTGCATTGATATGGATTGCACAAAAATTTTGATATAACCGTTGAAGCTTCTTTGAGGAATTTATGTTTTCCATGGATTGGTTCCTTAGATGTATTAGATGAGGGCCAAAACATTCTATATTTTTGTTCATTGTCAGAGTATTCAACCTTGTAGCTGAGTGAACTTATCATCTTATGCAGTGCGAAATAATAATTAGAAAAATCTTTATTCTTGAATAAGTAATATCTGTCCTGTCGATTGGTAAAGTAATCGTTCGACAAATTAGCACCTGATAGTAACACTTCATCGTCGAAACCATATATCTTCATATGCTGTAGACCGATACCTTCATTGTAACGTTTCGGTATCAGAGCTTTTTTCCATCCGACGTATGCAGGTGTTCGGTAGAGACGTGTTTCAACCCTATCACCGTAGTCCCTAACTAGACTAGCTAGCATGCTTGCTGAACATTTTGCCGGAGTTTCCCTTGTACCTCTTAATCCATCAATCAGGAAATGAACTTTCAGGTTCTTATTCTTTGCCATCGCATCACTTACACACCGAATGAACTCATCCTCACTGGTTCCTAAATACAGAGATGCAATGAACACACGGTTCTGAGCCTGCAATATCTTTGTTTTGAGAGTGTCGTAGAAGTCGGACGGACTTTCGATTACCTCGATTTCTCCTTTCTTGAAGAGAAACTTCGTTTGAAGACCTTCAAGATTTTTGGTTACAGAATCATAGTAAGAAGGCGCCATTAAATTCCTAACCACTGATGTGTATGATAGAGTGCGACGAATGACTGAACTTCCAATTCGCATATATTGAAAATCTCTTTAAACTTGCCAACAACTAAGCTATCTGCTATTTTTAATTATGACTTCTCCACTGATTAAAAAGCTGAACGGAGCCTTAATATTCAAATAACATATCGTTTGTAAAGAATAACATGCAGTAACAGCATTACCAGGTTCCTAATAGTGCTTTGATTTCCTTTTTAGCTCATTAGAATTACGGGATTGTATTTTCGCTACCCCGCGAACATTTCCGCAGTCCGACTGCTGGTAGCAACCCACTTAACCCAAATATGAAAAGAAATATATTGTCAACCAAAGGGAATTGCGGTAGTGTGGTGGAAGTAATGCCCAGTTGATCTCTTGCCAAAACTACCCAATAAGGGAGCAGGTCTGAACAACATCAGTCTCCTCTGTTATATGTATATATGCAATTACTGTGATTATATGGAAGGGTATATAACCCTTTATGTATTAAATATGAGATGTACGTGATCGTTGTATCGGACAAGAAGCTGAACAACATGTACGAGAGTTAGACAGCGTCGCAGCAAAGTCATCCTTCCATCTTTCGTATCTGGATCACGTCTGCATGCTGCAGCCTCTGCCTTCTGTTCGTCACCGTCGTGAGCCGGTCCGTATCTTCCTCGAACAATGATGGGATGGTATCGAACTCGTCCCATACGTTCGTCGTGTTGCTGGTTGTGTCCATTGACTCTGTCCCTGACTCTGTCCCCGCTGCTGAGGCTGGCGCTTGCGCTTGAGCAGCAACTGGCAGCAGTGCTGGTGCCGAAGCCGATGCCGGAGCACCCGAAACTTCCACCTCGAGCACTTGCTGTGCAGGTGAGAACCTCACCTGCGCGTTCGCTACCTCTGAGGTCGTGGATTTCGGCAACTGGCGGACGCTGTGGAAGTCTCTCAGGAACAGTGCCTTGTCGTACGGAGAGAACTTCGGCGTTGACGGCGGGCTGGGCAGCACAGTGTCCTGCCGATCTAGCCCTAGGAAATCGCGTATCCACAGTTGCGCCCGCTGACGCACCTCAGATAGTGTGGGCACAGCAGGTAAATGAGGCCGAATGCGTCCGAACACGTACGACGGGAGCCTCCAGAACCGCAGCGGAATCTCTATGTAGTAACTCGGCACACCTGCGTAGAAGTGAAACACACCCAGACACACGCCGCAGCACGCGCCCAATGACGCACCCAGCAGCAGCACCGAGGCACCGTACTGGAACAGCGTCACCGCGACATGCTTGTTGAACCACGCATCCGCCGTGCGCAGCAGCTCCGCCCAGGTTGCCCCCACGGCAATCTTTAGAAAAACGTTGAGCGGCAGTGTCAGCAACTGTAGCCAATTCCACACGGCGATCTGCACGGGCGCCACGCAGAAGACCGCGAAAAACCGAATCGCGGCCCAGCACACGCCGCGCACCGCCGCTGTCGCGGCCGCGACACTCTGGGCCAGCAGCACCCACACCCACACACACAGGGTCTCCGCGGCCCGCCTGGTAAACCACAGTGCACTGTACAGTAGTTGCAACATGTCACCTTGCGGCAGTTGCATCATGCATCATAAAACTGCCGGCGCTCCGCGACTTGCCGCCACCACCCGGCCCAGCCGCCAGCAGCCCTTGTTTATCACCGCCTATAGCTGTACTCATCCCCGCTCCACAATGCAAGTGCGCGGGCGCACAAAACCCTAACTCGACGGGTCAGGTGCAAAGGCCCCCCTCCCCACCCTTCTCGCGGGGTAGGGGCCCTGACGCTAGCGGAGAAGGATGCGTGGAACAACAGAAACTGGACACAGAACAGCCCGCGTGTATTGGCCATCAGTTTCTGCCCTGGCGGGCGTCCCCTCCGCTGTTTCTCTGAGAGAAGGAGAGAGAGCTCCTTTCAAGAAATGCAGTGACATAGAAAATTTTTTTCTCGCGCTGGGTAACACTGCGCATCCACCTGCCCCAGGTATATAAGGCAGGCATTGCTCGCGCAGAGCTACCATGCGACACTTGTGAAACACTTATGCTACAGACGAAGGGCAACATACAGTGGTGTGCTTGCCTATGTTTGTGTCCACAAACTGCAGTATCTGGCATGTCGGATGAAGGGTTTTCTTTGTGTCAACGGGGACGGGCTGTAGTGAGAAGCGAGAGGATGGCAGTGCTGTGTCGTCTTCCGTACTCCAACGGTCTTTTTTTTCTTCTTCTAAGTGATATAAAGGCTTATGTCCGCCGTTGGAGCGGACACACCGTCCAGTCGCCGTTGCCATTCTTTGCCCTTCCACTCTTCCGTGCCTCTGCACTCGCTCACCTTTGTTCTCCTGTTTCTGCCCCGGCTGCCTCGTCCCGAAGGACGAAATGGAAGCGCGGGTTCTGGTTATGGAGAAGATCAAGCCAGTGGCGGGCTGAACCGGCAACTTTTTGATACAATCCGTCAGGTTCTGTCTTTCCGCGCTGGATCGTGTTTGTACTGCACCGCCGGCTGGCTGGACCCGCTTTAGGGCTCGGCCAGTCGCCAGAGAGCGACGAAGTACCATCTTCGCCGCTCTTGTTTGGGTGCTGAACTACATTTTATTTAGTATTTTGTTCTTTATTTTTATCTGTAGCTTGTGCATTTACTTATCGCCACGAAGACGAAACCGTAACTGTTAACTTCCCGTTTCAAGCGGAGATGCAGTCGTAGTTGTAGATGAGAATCACAATTTGCATTGAGAGGACGTGCCTAGCCCAGGTTACATCGTACCAGCTCTTTCAAATCTTCAACCACTCGAAATGCACTCGATTGGAGGGGTTAAGCCCTTATTGCAGCTGCGTAACAGCGCTTCGCGTAGCATCTCATTGCATTCATGCCACTCGGGCTTCACATCCCAGAGAAATAGAGGCAGAGAAACCACGCACGAAAGAAGCGAAGGCTGACAAAAAAATAAAATGCCAAATTTCAAATTGAAAAACAACAAACCACTTGAAAAAAATAAGTGACAATCACCAAAAGGCGAAGAAAAAAGAGCACCTACTAGGGCCAAAGTGAGGAAAGGCAAGCTGACGCTGTACTTTTAAGGTGTGCGTGACTAGGCCCAGGCTTGCTAGGTGTGAGTGGAAGTGCAACACAGGGACCGTAAATAAATATTTGGAGTTTTATTCTGTTTGTGAAATATCTTTCAACTTATTCATAACACTAATTTGTCCACTCGATTCTCTCTCACAAGTAGATCAAATAGGAAGGAAAAGTAAGGATGGACGGACAATGGGACCTAGTAATATCGTCGCTGCAGGACATATACAACGCCAATGAAGTGACTGCATTTGATGAGGACATGGATATGAAGAAACTCAACTTTGAGAATCTCGAGGAAAGTCAGCTAGAGGAGTACTTGGACAAGTTTCAAGAGCACAAGGAGAATATAAAACGAGCACATCGGTTACTGGAAACCGTACGGGTGAACCTAAACACTGTGATAGAGAACAGCAAAGCACTACCTGCCAGTGGGGCAACCAGCAGCGCAGACAACACACCCACTCCAGGTTTGATACCTGCAGACGATGACGCACAATTAGATATGGAGGCAGCCGCACATGGTCCAATAGGCAGGACATACTGGCAGAGCCAGTTTGGAACCAGCGCTCCGATAATCCTGCATGCAGAAGTGGCCTACAAACCAAAGAAAGGACATGGTGATGGCGAGTGGTTCCAGTGTGAAGTGGTGAAAATCATGAATGACGGTATTAAATACGAAGTGATGGACCCTGAACCGGATGAGCAGGGAAACACGGGCAAGGTGTTTAAATGTACATGGAAAGACCTTCTTCTGATACCACCGGAGACAACTCCGAAATCAAAGATACCGAACTACCCTCCTGGCACGCAGGTGCTGGCAAGGTATCCAGAGACTACGACGTTTTACCCAGCAGTGGTGATGGGAACGAAGAGAGATGGCACTTGCAGACTGAGATTTGATGGTGAAGATGATGTTGAAAAGGAAACTGAGGTACCACGTAGATTGGTACTACCTGCACCAATGATATCGGCTTTTCCAGCAAAGAAATAGCAATTTTAGTAGCAACTCCCAAAAGACAGTCTCTAAATGGGCATATACCTTGTAGTTACTCTTGACGTTCCAATGTTGTTAATTAATATTGATAGTTGAAGAGTTAATAAGAAGAATACTGCAGTTACTGTCACAAACCCAGCACTCTAAGGACTCTATATCGTGGATGGTAAGTATCACACAACACGGCTGTTACACGTAAACAACGGGGCTTCAAAAAAAAAAAAAAAAATTTCCCGAAGTTCATTGATGGGCCTGCTGGAGAACGGGGAAGTTAAACTTTCTTATGACGTGTAAAGAAACTCATAAGCACACTAATGCTGGACCAACATGGAGGAAGGCTCGATATATCTAATCATTTTAGAGGTCACAGTTGAAACTGATCTACTCCATTGTTCTTGTTACTGAACTTTTAGTATTAGGCACACGACAAGAAGACAGAAAATTCAATTATTATAAAAATTGTATTATCGACTGCGGCTATCTTAAAGTCTTTTCCAATTTTCAATTATTGAACCGGACGGAAATATTGGGATCTTACTTTCGAATCTGAAGAAAAAGAGAGAATTTTGTATAGTATGTCAGATTTCAATGAATACAGGAGCAGATCTCGATCTCCTAGTAGACGCAGAATGAGTGATGGTGATGGCAGCGGAACTAGAGGAGGCGGGTACGGTAGTGATTACAGAGGAGGTGCTGGTAGGAGATATGAAGATTTTCCACCCTCCTCTCGTAGTAGTTATGGCAGCAGACGGAGAGTTGGTAATTTTAGGGGTAGGTTTGATGGTTTTAGATCTGGTGCTCCTCCACGTGGTAGACCTTTCCGCGGCGATAGACCTAGAAGAAGCAGAGGTAGAGGTGGTCCTTTGATTCCCAGAGAGATGGACTCTCATTTCGAGGATAAAATGTCGATAAACTATGAAAATAGTGTCTTTGTGGGAAATTTATCGTTTGATAGCACACCTGAAGATCTTCACGACTTCTTTAGTTCAGCTGGTGAGGTGGTTAGAGCTGACGTTATTACAAGCAGAGGCCGTCACAGAGGTATGGGTACAGTTGAATTTACTACACATTCAGCAGTTGAAAATGCTATTCAAGATTTTAATGGAGTTGAATTTATGGGAAGAGCGTTGTTTGTGAGGCAAGAAAACCCACCTCCAGAAATGCTGGATCATCCCTTACCGCCTCCACCTCATCGCGGTATAAGAGAGAGATATAACGAATACCCTCCTGCAAGAGCACCTATGTTCGAAGTTTTTATCATTAACTTACCTTATGCTATGAGTTGGCAATCTTTGAAAGATTTGTTCAGAGAAGCAGGTGACGTTATTCGTGCTGACATTGAACTCGATCGGAATGGCTACTCTAGAGGTTTTGGATCTGTTTACTATGAAACAGAGGATGAGATGTTTAATGCAATTGAAAGATTCAATGGATTTGAAGTTGATGGTAGAGTTCTCCAGGTAAGGGAAGGAAAAAATTCCACCGGCTTTCGAGAGCATTTCAATGGGCCACCACCACCTCCACCAATTGAACCGGAAATGATGGTACAACCACAAGGACCATCTAGCTTCACAGAAAATGTTGTTGGAGGTGGCAAAAAAAATCCAGTTATCCACTGTAGTAATCTACCGTTGACAACTGCCACTGGTGATCTTTACGATTTGTTTGAGACTATTGGGAGAGTGAGGCACGCCGAGTTGAAGTATGATGAAAGAGGCGCACCAACTGGTATCGCTGTGATAGAATACGAGAACGAGGAGGATGCGGATTTCTGTATACAAAGACTGAATAACTACAACTATGGTGGCTGTGATCTGGATATTTCATTTGCCAGGTTCATTTAGAATATGGATGTTCATATGATTAGTCAGTGGAAATAACAATTTTTTGGGGCAATAATAATCAGACATTGCTATTGTTCGGGAAATATTATTTTGTCATTTTCAGGGAGGTTGAGTAATATTGATAAAAAAAGTTGTAAATGAAAATTAGATGTTTTGGGAAATAAATCTCTTTGTTTTTTATATTATGGAGTAGGTGCAGTAAGAAAGCTTCAAGAGTACGAATTATATGACCTTCCTTAATAACTATCGCAAGGTCCTTGTTGGCTGTTGTTTTTTGCAGCTAGTCAATCCGAATATTCATTAACTATTGTTTCTATTTATCATATTAATTTAATTTGTTTTATATTATGAGTTTTTATCCGCATTCCATATACATTGAGAGGTAAAATATTTTGTTAATTCAGATCTCACTTTGCAGTAACGACTTATCATCGATATCTGTATTATGCCAATCTTTATTCAATATTTTTATTTGAAGTTATGATATAATTCTTACTATTGAGTTTGCTATTGACTCTGTCAGTAAATGAGGTACTATCTGCTATGAACTTCTCGATAGACGTTACTATTGCCTTCTTAAATATGAGAATCTAATATTAAACTGTCAATTATTAGCCAGTTCCAAGCTAACCTATATTATTTAGTGTGCGTGTCAATATAAAGGAGGAGAAAAGAAATGTAAAATAACATCTTGTAATTTAGATATATTACCACGTAGTCACGAAGAATTGAGCATATATATATATAAATTGATTGTATTGATTTGGCCATAATTTGAAAGTGTTAACGAAGCAGCGGGAAAAAAAGAAAACGAAATTGATGCATGCGTGGCTCTAAAGGGAAACTACCCAAAAAAATTTTTTTGGATAATACGAAATTGGATATTAATTAGAATCATGTTCAAGATATTATTTCATTCAGTAGACACCTATCTAAATAGAATACCAATAACATATCGAAATTCTTACAAGATAAATAGATAATATTCAGCAAAAGTGAAAATGTTCCTCGACATTTATTTTCATATCAAAATCTTCTGGTTAGTATTACTAGTGATAGCTATAGCAATGGCATATAGACACAGGAATAAAATTTGTATGTTAAGTCATCGCAAGGTAATCTATACTTCATTATTACTCAATGTCCAAATACTAACGGTAAAACCTTTTAATTGCAACTTTTCTTTAATTACCCACTAAGTCCCATCAAGCATCCCTTATTTTTTTATTTTGAGTGGTAATGATCCAATGGAAAGGTTTACAGAAATTGATGTTGGACTTTGGAGCTGCTGGGTGATTGAAAAGACAATTCCTGGTACACCCTTCACAGCTTACAAGATTAGGGAATCATATACTTTGTTAATAAGCAGATTCGGGGGGAGGATAAACCTTAATAACTCGTTCGCAGATGATCTAGAAAGCGGATTAGCTTCTCGACACTTCGACATTATGACAGGTAATAAAGATGATGGAAGAAGTGGACTTGACGCCTCAGCAAAAGAAGAAATTAAGAAAATAATGGATGAGCAAAACATTAAGTTCGACAAGGCGAGATTGATCTATACAGAAAGAAAATTTGGTCAAAATGGTATAGCACCTGATGGAACACCAATAGATCCTAAGGCGGTCGTCTTCAGCTCTTAAAAATATGCATGTCAAATATATGTCACCAGTTTCTGTTGTTACAGGTTTAGATTACTTTTAGTGGTAAGGACTTTGAGTTAAGTTCTGAACCATAGTGTTAACATTCGTCTCCATTTGTAATAAATTTAAAAAATTAATGTACATACTCAAACTGGAAGCATTTCAATGTATTACTTCTCTGGATTTGAAACTTCTAGATGTAATAGTTGAGATGTTGAAATCGTTTTTGATTATCATTTCTGCTGCTAAAGTAAATATAAAAAATCTCTGAATATCACTATTATAACTTTATTTATGAAAGTCAATTCGGCAGACTCATGCTAACTAGGTTATTACACGAATTTTAAGTTCTTTTCATCGTTTTGAGTAGCCAAATATTCAGATAGATACCCAAAACTGGAATCTTCTCTTGACAAATGGATTTTTTCATGTTTTTTTTTATCAACAAAGGATGACCTCCTACTAGGTGAATCGGGTAGTTTACTGTTCATATTACTGAAATCAGTAAATGTCATTTTAGTGGGGGATACCCATATCGGGTCTTCTTCGAAACTATCTAGTTCATTCACTGAATATGAAATTTGACCATTGCTTGTCCAATTCTTTGGAATGTGGTAAACTTGGGGACATTGTTCCAATGTAGGTCTTCTTGGTTGAGATCTTATATTTGATAATACTGATATTTTGCCACTATTATAAGGCAAAGTTCTTTCCGAGACGTTTACTGAATCCTCGAATCCCAAGGTAAATGAACTAAAGTCTAAAGCATCGAGCATCCCAGAAGAGTTGATATGACTATTTTTAGTCAAGTTTGCGTCATCTTCGACCGAACTGTCAGTATTATTAGAATAGTTCCTTTTACCAACAAAACTAGAACCTTCTGAAATGGCACTAATATCACTATGATCCGTTCTATTGTCTTTGTTTATACTGAATTGTAAATCAGTTAAAGAGTCTTTAATTTCAAGTAGTCTTTTCTGTGGAATATACATTTCATTTGAGATTGAGCGCTCTGACATTTCGTTGACACTGTCGGGAATATGTATTTTCATATTTACACTTCTCTCCCTTTCGTTTCTTAGTTGAATGATCCTTGATGGTGAAGTTCTGACAACCTTAAAATTTGGTGCAATCAATTCAGGTTTATGATTAGAAAATATATCTTCGATATCGGATGTTGAACTTTCTCTGAAAACGGAGTTCGACCCATACATCTCCGTTGGCAAAGAGGGCTTGGCTTTGAATGGTGATTTCAAAGTTGTGAGGGCGTCGTTTATATGCGACTGTTCATCCAAGCGTAATTGCTGAGCAGTTACCTTACTTTCAGATTCTAAATGTCCACTACTAACAGTTTTGCCCTCTATTTTGTTTTCAGTTTCTGATTCATTTTTATTGGAGTCTTTTTGCGCCAATGTGCTAAAAACATGGTAGTCCTCACTGATATTGACTGGATTTGTGGTTGATAATGAAACCAAACTTGGTAGTCGTTTCCAGTTATATCTGGCATCATTGTCGTCTAACACTAGCCTCATACCCTTATATAGCTCAATGAATGAAGCAGATCTGTCAAATTTGATAGTCTTAGTTTCTTTGCTTGTAAATGTGGGGAAAATAGGAGCTTTGGTAACTTTTTGGAAGTTGTTTTGAGTTATTGCAGTTTCTTCTTCGCTTTCTTTACACACAACAGAAGGTTGAATTGTACTTTCAAGCTGATGCACATTCTCTTGATATGTTTTTGAGGCTGCTTCATTAGTTGTGTCTGAGGAATCTACAGTATCCTGTATCATTTCAGTAGTTGCTATTTCGGTTATTTGCTCATCATGTATTGAATCTATAGGACCAAAAGAACCAAATAGATCTTTATCATACAATGATATCACATTTGCTTGTTGTGGTAAAAATGACTTAGACGTTGAATGTTCGACTTGATCGGAGTTTTGTTTGGTAACTGTTGAAATATCTTTAATAAAATTCTTTTGAATATCTTCTTCGTTTTGATTTTGCTCCGAATTACTAGTAATTTCAATATTTTTTGGTTTTGTATTGTTTATAGCTCCTTCAATGGAGTTAATTCTTTTTTCATTCATATTTTGGAAATTGTTACTATGAATCACTGAAGATATACGGTTGTTCTCTTTACCACTATCTTTTGGTTTTTCGTTGTTACCATTATCCTTTCCTAAGGGATCAACTTCCAATTTAGAGCTCTCAGTTGTAAAATCTTTACTAGAAGATTTACCTTCGTTTTGTACATTTCTCACCGTTTTTGTCGTGACATCTTGTTTCTTTCTTATTTGTACTGACTTTTTAACAGTAGGTATTGGGGCCTTAGGTATTTTTTTCCTAACAGAAGATTTCTCAGAAAGATTGTTCCTGAATATCGAACGAAATAAACTTCCAAATCCCTTCTTTTTAGATGGTCTTATAATCAATTTATCAGTATTCCCATTGATAATATTTGTTTTTCCAGTTCTTGATGTTGAGTTAATGTTGGGAGTTTTCTGTGTTGCTTTCTTTGATTTGGGTTTTTTCATAAGAGGGGGTCGAGATCCAGAGATTTCATCCTCATCTTTAGATAAGTCTTTCAGGTCACTTGCATAACTCCTAAATGTTGTAATGGTACCATATGATTTCTTTTTCTCATGAGTTGATTCAATTTTTGATGTAACGTTATTCGTGTTTCCTTCAGAATCTGCATTAATAGATCCGGCTTGTCTTCTTATCGATTTTATTGAAGGCTTTATCAGATCTTTCAAAATATTTGAATTGACCTGGAGAATTTCACTGTATATAGGTGAATTAATGGAAGAATAGCAATTAGGAATACTCTCTCTCAGTAGTTCCAGAATAGAAGGAATCAAGTTTTCGGCACGTACAGTAATCTCATTTGTGATTCCATCATGTAATACTCGTTTTATATTCACCTTATCCATTCTATCATTATTAATGAATTTCACAAACAAACCAGCATATAACAAGTTCTCTAAAACAATTGAATGGGAGGCTTCTATATTCAAAAATACTGCAACTTTTGATTTAATTTTTTCATTTTCATAAGAAGAATACTCGTGAGCAGTGGAATACAGAGTCATCTCATTTTTATTTGCTTTAAATAAATGAAAGGCAGTATCCTTTTCAAGAATCTTAGCCTTTGTAAACAAATCTGCAACCTGTGTCTCAGTAACAGTATTTGTTGCTAACTTACAGGTAAAAGTAAATCCCTCTTCTTCTTTCATGCTATCAAATCTTAGAATTGAATTATCGACAACAGTTACAAACATGTCATCGATGTATGAAAACTTATCTACCTTCATTTTGGGAATATTTGTGGTCAATGGAACTTCGTTGATCAAAGAATTTGTCAAAATGTCAGATAATGTTGGCCTGTTAGGATTGCTGTAATAGTTTTCTGAATTTTGAATATCCAGTATAACGATGTAGTCACTAAATATCACCAGGAGTTTTCTTTTATTTTCACCATTTGAATCGATAACATCATAAACTCCAACAACTCTTCGTTTCAACCATTTGTATTGAAGTTCAATTGGCCAACCCTTTGCTAATTCTGTCAATATTTTTCCAGAAGGTGTGAAAACTCTAGTAGTGTAAGAATGTAACGGTTTTTCTAAAGTACCGAAGGAAACAATTACGTCAATAATATTTGTGTAATATTTTGTTGCTTCCTCTTTTAAATCACCCCAATCTGTTTTAGACTCCCATAACCTATCCAAAATAAGTTTAATTTTCATTAGTTTTTCTTGTGGTCCTTTAATTAAACTATCAAGTCTCATCTCAGTAAAATCTTGAGGCCTTGGTATGGAATTCTGAAAGTTCTTCAGAAATAATTTGACGTCTTTAGAGAAATTTTTTGTTGCTGCTTCATGTCTTGTATATGCCTTGTAAAAATAAGGTATGGTAATATTGCATGCTTTGAGAACTTCAAAGGCACCAAAAGGACTTGCAGCCTTTAAGGAGTCTAAGAATATACAATTTATTCTGGTAACCTCATCAATTGTGGGTGGAAATAATCGATTGAGTTTTAAAGTTGATAAGCCACTAATTTCTTCGTTAAGGACGTTCACTCTCAATAATATCAAAAAGTTCTGTAGAAAATCCACCAAATCATAAGTAAACCTTGTTTGCAATTGCAATAGCTCATCACATATAGATCTCAATAGCTCTGAGTCATCATTCAAGACTTGGGCATCACATTCAGGTGGTTTGTATGCGTATTCAGTTTGTTCAGGAGAGTACTCGTTTACTGGGTTAAAAAGTTGCTCTAATTGCTCCCCCAGGTGGAAAACCAATTGATTGTTCAAATCAATGATATGTTCTTTGTTTTCGTAGATAACATCAATCATTGTAGATGTAACTAATCTTGAAGAGTTAGGAAGTATACCAAATGACTTTAATTTTTTAATAAATAACTCCGGATCAATATTTGAGACCAAGTTAGCACTGCTGGCAAGTTCACCCGCGTGTGTTTGATCATAATCAAATGGCAGGTCAGATTCACCATCAAACGCATCGCTAAAGAAGGGATATTTCTTTAAAAGCACTACTGCAAGCCCTTTTCTGGCATTCGAGTTCAAATATTTAGGTCCCAGATTTTCAATTGCGGAATAATATCTAGAAGTTTTGGATATATTCAAGTTTTGGAAAGCAGTTGCTCCGAACTTATCAATCATTATTGCATGCATTGCAGATTTCTTATCAGTACCAATAGCCACTACAAAATCACCCCATATTATTTCATCTTTACCCCTGAATATGGTTAGATTGCTCTCAATTTCACTTAGTGAAAATTCTATATCGTCACCCTTATAAACGAGATTGTTATGCATCTCAATAAAAGGATGCTTTTCATCCAGCGAGTAATTCGAGGAATGTTCGGAACTCATTGGAACTTATACTATAACTGATTTAATATTACCCTCTTGATTGACAGCTTTTGTCTTTTTAGTCTTTATTCCGCACTGTCTTTCACTGTTTAGTGGAAACGTCACTAGATGTAATAACGGGTTTTATCTTTTCCCTCTTTTCGTTTCTTATCGAGTAAACTTCTTCCCAATGAAATCGGATGGGTCTTCTAGTGATACTCTTGATTGGTATTAGCTATATGCCTTCAGTGATGCTTTTCGGCTTTCTTTTCTCCGTCCTGTATTTTCACCGACCTGCTTATCAGAATTGATATGTGCCTACTTTTAAATGTTCAAAGCCTCTATAGCTCCTAGATATGATTTCGAAAGTGGCTTCAGTGCCTTCAATGAAATCCACCTTTTGAAAGAATCACAATAAAATATACTAGTCAACTATTTGTTTACTGAATTAAATTATTTCTTTTCTGTTCCGAATTCCTATTTTATGTATCCTTTGTTTACGAAATTCCTGGATTAGGAAAACGGACTACATTCACCAAAAAAAAAAGACAACATTAGACGAAGCATCTTGTGAAAATCTTCTTTTTTCTGTAAGGTGTCAAGGGATAGAGATGAGGCAGGACGACTGAGTTTCGAAGCAGTGTGCATATGCAGTGTGATTCAGTCGGTAGTGTGAATAGGCATGATTCTCATATGCAGGCGCGTACCGTTGTGCGAGAAGCTATCCTACTGTGTGGTGATAGGACTTGGTGATATGCTCATTTAGATTTTCACGAATTTTATAACATCTCCTCCACCTCATCTATGCTCAATCCATTATCGCTGATAATTGTTTTCCTTTTTCGAGTTGCACTTGGGCGATGATTGGGAAAGCAGCTACTTTGTGTACAAATTTGGTAAAAGATATCTAATAAGAAAAAAAAAGTTAAATTTTCAATTGCACTGTTTGCCGTAAATTAAAAGTAATTTGAACTCGAAAAGAACAGAACTTGGTGAGAATGAAGCTCTTTACTAGACTGGAAAATGATCCAGGTTATAAACTTATTCATCTGAACGATGATATACTCTCTGCAATTCGAGATGGTCAACCATTGGAATTCAAGGCTATTGATGAGATGACCTCTGATGTTGTAATATGTGGTGAACAAACCACTTGGATCTTGAAACAAAAAAACCATAGCAACTGCGTCCTGGTAATGGAAGAAGTTACAAATGCAGAAGACAATGAAAAAGTTTTGGCAACCTTGAATGACACCTCCTATGAATATGAGTTAAACAAAGTTCCAGGAGAACTAAACTTGGCACTAATTCCTGTATTTGATGGAAATCAAATTACAGGGCAACACACGTTTGATGAACTTTTGTCCAATTCTTTGTGCTCACGAGACGAGGCTTTGAAAGAGTGGTATGAGATTGGTGGTTGTATCTTGGCGGATGGAAAAATATGTAAACTTTCCGACAAATATATAACAAAAGTACTTCATTTAATTCTGACGAGCGTGATGGCTGAGCAATTAGATTTCAATTCATTAAAAATTGGCAATGTTCAGTCAGCTGTAAAAAATGAAAATGACAATACTTCAGATGATTTTTCATCCTTACCGATACTAACAACAGTGTTGAGGAAATTTGCAAAGACTTTTGAAGAGGAATCCTCGATTTGCGATCTTGATCTAGAAAAAATAACTAATTGGTACGGCTTAGAAACTTTACGAGAATTTGCGAATAAAGGTGTGACTAGAGATGGTAACTCAACTAGTAAAAGGGAATATTATCCATTGAATCATGAAGAATTTCTCATTAAATGGAAGTCACAAATGCCTCCATATTTTCCAAATGCAAATTTGGACATATCTGCTTTAAAGGGAAACTATTTTATTGACCTACAATCAGGTGAGATTAACTATGTCGATAAATCCACGCTTCCTGCTGATATCAAATCTAGATTGAAGTATCTATTCTCGTTGCAAAGCCAGTGGGATATAGATGAAATTGGTCCGCTATTAAATGATTTGAACACTAAAAAGATTAAAACTGATTTATTTCTGTTGAAATTTGCACGTGTAAAAATGATTACACCAAATCATAAAGTTGTTACTTCTAGATAAAAGAAAAAGAGTGGTATCAGATTTAGTTTCAAATTTTTCTCTTTTTTGGAATAGTAAATAATGATAACAAAATAATAATCAAATGTAATGGAGCTGAGTTGCAATTTGGTGTAAAGAGAATTTATGTTACGGAAGGTTTTACATTTGCATTGTTTTGACTGTGGTTTGCCGCTGCTATCAATTCAGGAAAAATCAAAAGTATGGGCTAGATAATAAACACTGATCGAAAATCATATGTTTTGACCTCTTTCTGGGTTCGAGATCCAAAATGAATAGAATTGTGATTGCTAATACTAATAGTAGTACCTAATTCATGGTGATATGTTTCCTATGGATCTCTGATAGGAAGTCATGGCTGTCTGTGCTATAAAGAATCTGACGTGTATTTAATTGTAAAAATTTAGTGTATTATTATACTCAGTTAAGCATTCGTTCTGAAATACAAAGTTCAAGTTTTTCTTAATTTGATCTTATTTTTTGGTACCAAAGAATCGGTAATGTTGAGTTTCTCATAATATAGTTTCAATTGTCACCAAGGAACAGTTACAATTTCCACATTGAAATATACACTGTTACGAGTTGTAGCAGGTGGAGCAATAGGTATAATTAATTTTCTGTAAATCAATATATCTCATTAAATTTAAAAGTCTCCGTGTGAACAGCGTGAGGACGATATGTTTGTCACAAAACTCCTAAAAATGTATATTAATGACCGCAATTGATCTCACTGCACAAGATATGTAGCTTGCAGTGCACTGCTAAAACAGAAAAATTAAAATTTCAAGTACCACAAAGATTGATTATATTCTTATTTCGATTGATTGGGTTTGAGATAGCGAGAACGGGTTACATTTTTTAATTGATATTTCGGTTAGGTAAAATCTCATTTATTCTGCTTATGCTCATAATGAATTGCTTGCTGAGTGGTTTATATTTCACAATCATCAATTGTGTAGTGTAAACTTTGTATCCATCACGAATAAAAGGAAACTGTCATTAACTTTCTAATAATTTGCATCAACTCTGGAAGACTCTATTTTTTATAGGTAATATCACACAATTATATTTATTCCTAGAAAATATAATCAACTGGAGAGTGTTAGTCTTAAGATTAATGCTTATTTAGATACACCATACTTAAATTTCTGGAAGAATAGAAAAGTCTTGAAATGGTTAGGTTCATAAGTTAATGTGTTATGAGTGTTTTTATTTGAAATCCAAATAAAACATATAATTGGAATTGTGTTTCTTCGTATTTGCATATCATCCTCATACTAGTCTTTGTGTGATTTATTTTCGTTCATGGCTTATCTCCTTTTAACTACAATCAATTAAAAACGTTCAAAAACATAGTGTACTCGGTAGTTCTATGAGATTTTTGGCAACAGGACACCTTATGTAATAACAAATTAAATTATCATAGAGATTGTTGAGGATGTGCATAAATCGTAAAGAAAGGTTTTGCGGATTGAAGATGATAAAAGTGGAAAAAAATGGCATAGCCCAGTGGAAATCAGTTTCCCTATTTGTGCGGATGTCCGTAAATATTCATCCGCCATGTTCCATCCCTGTGGATAATCCAGCTTTTTATTATGTCTTGGAGGTGGCAATCACGATATCTTTCACCATAAATTGAATGTTGGTACAATAATATTTCTTGGGTTAACGGCACACTCCCGAATTCTACTCCAGTTCTATGTGAGTGGTGTGGGTGTGCCAACGATTCTATGTAGACATGAAAACACAGTGATCTGTTATCACCACATGTGATGTAATCAAGGGGAGTTTTTAGAACAATCTGTTACTTCAGAAAAATTCTGTATGGCATTTCCAGTGCTTCCTTATCTTTGAAATTGTATTCCCTGATTTTTACTGCAAAAGAATCTAAAAGAGGGAACGGAAAAGGTTTTATGTATGAGAATAAGATAGAGTAGTACCATTTTCTATTTCCATAACTGTGCGAGTTAGGAGAAAAGATGTTCGTAATTACTACAACTTTTAGGGTTCATAATTGAAATTTGAAAATAAATTGAAGTGGACCCTGAATTGTGCATAAGATCAATCAAATGCAGTTGTCTGATGAGTAGAGGGAAGCTCATAGGCTGATGTAGTATGTACAGTTAAAATGCATGTTTGAGATCTAGGGGCAGGGATACACAGAAACAAAAACTTAGGCTGCCGTTGATCCGAAGGGGTATATCTTTCTTAAGGAGGAAGGGTGACACGCACTCTAGTAGAGACTTACTTGTGCAAGGGAGTAAAAAAATTCAATCTGTTATGAACCGGGAAATATTTGGCATTCTACTCTGTGTTAAAAATCACAAATATCCCGCAAGTTTTATCATCATATGATGTTTTGATTTTGCTGAATTCTCTTTTTATTTTTATTTATTTTTATTTTTAGCGTCATATTTCTGTGTTAGTTGGTGTTTAACATCTTCCAAGTCTAGTATACAGCAAGAAATAGATTTCTCTTTACAACCTTTGCCGTAGGGTGAGTGAGCGGCGGGAGAGATACCTCATGCAATAGAGTTTTGGCTATGTAATTTCACGTCATCTACAAACTCAGGTGATGGGTTCGCCATTGAAGTGAATAAAGGATAAGAAGGGTACTAGGCTGGTTGAATGGGCATAGCAATTTTTTTTTTATTACAGATGGACAAGGATAAAAGAATGTCTGGACCCTTAAAGCTTCACCTTTAAAGCTGACTACAACGGTAGGATCGACTAAAAGCTAGGAGAGAACTAATAAAGAGAGCTGATGGAGGAGTGTGCAGAGTAAAGTACGAATTTGAATGCATTGCTGTGGTGAACACATCCGAGGTGTTTCTTTTTTCGTTCTTTTCTGTCTCATTTTTTGTTGTTCTCCGCCGGAACAATTCGCACAACATCGTCAGGCACTCTGAAACAAACTTCCCTTGCACTGAATCATTTGAGGATATGCAGCTTTTCTGATATATCTCCTCCCAGCCTGTGGGCAATTGTACGGCTTACTAACCCCTCCCTACCTGTTTGTTGGTTCTCATGCGTACCAAAACAGATTTCTTTTTCCTTCTTTTCTTTTCAAGCATATTGGTAAGCTCTTATAAATCTGACAGGAGAGCTCTATCCATGGCCTGACGACGATCGACGCAAAAAAAAAAAGCCCTAGTCTTGTTATAAGGAGGAAAGCTGCTGTACACAAATGCACAGAAGCTAACAGAAAAAATCGAAAAAGTGCAAATCATTTGACTTTTCTTTTTTCATCATGAAGGGTCTCCGCAAACGTGACTTATGAAAAGAAAAGATCAACGGGAGACTGATCCTCTCACAATTGATGATGACAAAAGCAGCCGGAAAGGTTCTCTACAGTCAGTTGTATGCGCCCCTTGCATAACGGTTTCTGTGGCTATAGACAGTCCATTACTGAGTTATCTACATTCCCTGGTGCTTACTATTTTTGTTTTAGCATCCGTTCGGAAGTGCATGGCTCAACCGAGCTGGTGGTTGGCTGTGGTAGGAGGAGTGTTTCGTTGTGCTTGTGGTTGTGGTTGTGGTTGTGTTGCTTTCTCTGGTAAACCACCCCCAGGCAAGGTTCCGGTTTTCGCCCGATTCTATTGTTTCTCATGGCTCCCTTGAGAGGTATGATTTTGTCCGACTATGTATTAGGATTACTATTTTTCTACGGAGCTCATTACGACTTTTCCCCCCCCCACTGGGCTGTGGTGTTCACATCCGTGGGTGTTGACTTATCGCTGTGGAGAGGTGGGCATCAATTATGTAGGAATAGATAAATGTCCTCGTTCTCACAGTTTGTCAATTAGGTATAGAAATTCCGACCGGGATGAGGGACGAGGTGCGGCAAGCAACCGCGAGTCAGAAGAAAGTCGCAAGAAAATCATCTTGATTTTCTTTTTTGTTTTTGTTCCTTTTGTTCTGTGCATTATCCATTGCCGGCTTTTCTTTTACAACATGCAATGAAAAATGTACCGAATTTTCTTTGTTGTAGGTCTCCGCTTCTATTCAGACCTCCCTGGATTTCCTGCCCCCAATTCTTCAATGAGTTGTCTTTTTCTCCAGTTACTAGAGCTTCCGAGCTTAAATGCCAATAAAAAGCAATCATTGCAAACGTGTGTCTTTGCGTTGTTGTTTCAACTAAACGATTGAATCCGGAGCAGTCCTTCCCCTCTTACATTGTCTTCTGCTTATTCACAACAGCACATCATAGCGCAAAAGGTACTGCTGTACAAAGACAGAGAAAGTACATTAGACCACTGCAGGAGAGGGGCACGGAGAGGTAAAACAGAAGTTGACTAGCACTTGTGTTTATGGTTTTCCACCCCGCCCCCTCCTTGCCGTCAAATTGCGTTTTTGTTAGCAGTTCAAGGGACCCGGATGTTTTCATTTCTGAAATTCGATTGCCACCAGTTTCGCAATAAGAGGTAGAACTGGGGAGGCCTGTTATTTCTTGCCCCTTCCTGCAGTGGGTTTTAACACTGTTCGGTAAGGGTAGATTTCTTTTTCAATATCATGTGGCTTTTCTTTTACTACTGATGTAGTTTAGTTATCCCATAATCTTCAGGCTAGTTATATTTTAACTTTGTACTACTTTCTCACTCCATAAGCTTCTTTATACCGAAACATTTGGTACAGAGTTATCTGGGATTTTAGTCATGATTTCATTACTAAAGGTAAGTGATTGCCTTCCTCCTGCTTCATTTTTTTAACATAAATTTAGGCCACGGTATATCTTCTTTTAACACCGAACAGTTTCCCCCAATCACCCCCTCTTAAGAAATCTCGCTCAACTAATGGAGCCAGGGTCTATAGCCTTTGTTGTTGTTTTCTTTTATAGATTTTTTGTATAAGAAAAGGAACCATTTCTAAATGAAGTATAAAAAGATCAACAAAAGTAGGAGAAGGATGAGCAGAGTCCGTGCACTCACAGTTGCCTTTAATTAATTCTTTGCGATTTTTCAGACTTTTATTTTCGTGGTAGTCACCTAAGTGCCAAAAGTTTGATTATTTAATTTTAATTTTTGGTTTTCGGTAGCGTTTAGTAAAGCATTATTTATACTAACCTACTGAATATATTCAAAATCGAAGAAAGACGACAAGTAACTTTTACGGAAAATTCGATCGCCTAACACTCTATTACCGTTTTTGAAAGTGGTCGAATATTCAACCGAATAAAATTGCTACTGATAAACAAACAAAGCACCACGCTGACTTGCAATTACGAAATCCAATTGGTTTAATTTTAGAACTCACCTTATTAGAAGGGATCTCAAGTTGAACTCAAAAAGAAAGTTACTTTTTTCAGTTATAAGGAGGAGCTATTGCACCAATCGATAAATAAAATTATTTATTGTTGCTAGTTCAAAATATCAAGAATTTGAGTTTGTGCCAATTAAAAGACGTTCTGACGGGACATTCTACGCAAACGTATTTGTCATCAATTTTGAGATAGTATTGTACAGGAAATTATCAAAGGTAAAACCTTTCTCAAACAAATTTTTACTGAATTCTTTATAATAATGGAAACTAAGCAGAACGTTTATAATAATGAAACACGGTTTGTATTGCCTGCATTTCAACAGACTTCGTACAGTTTACCGCATCTGTTCCAAACTTTGAACTCTCCATTTTCCCCAAGGACAGCAACATCGAACCTCGCTGCAGCTAACATGAATTCACTACCAACGCCACCTGTGATGGGGCCAAGTGTTTCTTCATCTGTATCAACATCAGCAACTCCAATTCTGCCGTATGATAGAAATAACTCCATTCCAGTCTCTAGCAATCCTGGAACTGTCAACAACTATAATCAAATGCAACCAATTGTTTCTCGGATATCCTCAAAAAGTGGCTCTACTTCGATTGCTTCTTCATCTTCAGTGTCAACAAACAATACTTCCACGACGTCCACATCAGCAATATCGATGAAGTCCTCTGGACCCAGCAGTGCTACTGGCTCTTCGAGTTTTGGTATATATCCAATAGTAACAAACCCTCAATTCACTCCTTCGACACCATCTCAGACACCCAACTTCAACCATAACTATAGTTTTAGTAGTCCTCGATTTCCAGATAATTCATATGGTTTTCCTGGAAAACTTGAACTTGATAAATCTGCCAATCAGAAATTGATGTCCAATAAGAAACGAGATATAAAGAACTTTAATACTCCAAAGTCAATTGCACTCAAATTCAAGGATATGCCTTTGCAACAATACGCGAAGGTTGTTAAGGATGCAGAATTAAAGTCCATGGAGCTAAATCCACAACTTCACACAAAATCAACAATTCAAACGACGGAACAACTTCGAGAGCGTGAAAGACAAATATTTGCATTGATTTGGCTGCTGCAAAACTGCTCTAATAAAGAGCCTCATTCATATGTACCAAGAGGGCAAATTTTTGAACAATACTCTATTACTTGTGACCAATTTGACCTTAAGCCATTATCACAGGCATCCTTGGGAAAGTTAATCAGAACTGTTTTTCCTAACTTAACAACCCGAAGACTTGGTATGAGGGGTCAGTCGAAATATCATTATTGTGGCCTTAAGCTACTAAAAATAATCGAAGTCCCATACAAATTCAAACATAACATTGAAGATAGTAATGAAGAGAGGAGTAATAGCTCCAGTGTTCAAAATTCTCCGAGATCAGGAAACTCAACTTTCAGTAATAATATCAGAGCACAAATTGACGGAACTCTGTTAGATCAGAATATTGATAATGACAAGTTAAATCAATACAGAAAAAGTTGCTTACAGTACGGCAACGAATTTTTTTCGAATGTCTCCGAAGACATAGGTTCAAATAATGTCATATTACCCTCTATTTCCGACATTTTGAAGCTGGGCTTCATTACAGTGGAAAGAAAGAATGACTTAGAAAAATTTGAGAAATCTTACACCAATTATTGTCAACATTTTATGAAAAACTTCAAGCAGCTGGATTATGAAAATTTAATAAATGGGTTCAATTTGCAGGAATCGATCTTTAAGATCCATTTACCACTGGATAGATATATGAGTTTGGTGAATTCTGATCCTAGTAGCTCTGCGTGGGCATCGCTAGTAGATGTGATAACTTTCTCAAATATTTTGAAATGGGTATCTTATCACCTCAAAGTAAAAATTCTTGTGGAGAGGAATCTGCAAAGTCTGGAGGCCTTCACGAAGTTCTTTGACAGGTTTAAGAGCTTTTTTAATCAGACAATCAATGACGAAAATTACATATTTGCTTATAAGTTCAAAATTTTCAAGGATTTTTTCAGAATTATTGACTTATTAATTGTGAAATATAAGTTCTTGGACAGAATGAATATGAATTATAAGTCATCGCAACAAATAATGAGGTTAAATTGGGAATGTTGTTCACCACATGACCAGTTCATTACTGAAATTGAAACTTGGAGTGATCTTGATCAAAGGACTAAACAATCATCCATCCAATCGTTGTTAGGCGAAATCAATAAGCTGATGGACGAAAAGATTTCATTGCTAACCCTATATAACAGCATGAGCGCTGAAATACATTCTATGTTTCCTTCTCAAGTTGCAACTAGAAATTCGGAGGCTTTCAAAAAAATCGATAACCTCATATCCCATTTTTTTGAAAAATTGGTCGGCACAATGAGTTTAAAATGCCCGAACGACATTTTAAATTGGATTTATTTTGCCAACATCACAACTCAGTTGAGTGAGATTTGTCTAAAATTGAATCAATTTGTGGATGAGTATTCCCATTGAATTTATAATCGGTTAAATTCGGGCAAAAATATAATGAAGGTTCAAGTTATTATCTGAATATCCTTCATGTATTTTTTCTTAGTTACACAGCAGTTTTCATAGCTTTGTGGTCTTGAGAAAAGGGAATTTCTCGTCACTGTACTGTACTCAAATATCGCCAATTAGTTGGCACTTCTACGTATGTAGTAAAAACGAGTAGCGGAATTACTCGTAATTGCTTTGGTTGAAATGTATCATCATTGTACTTTTCAAATCAAAATTATATCTTTTTAGATTTTCTATAGAAAATTATGTCATCTTCCTTTTAGTTTAAATGACTTCATTGATTCCCATATTGGTGAAAAGGATTGCAATTTCTTTATGGTATTTGATAAAGTTCAACTCTTCAATCTCTATATCTATTAGTGCAACTGCTGGTGCTAAGTATCCTTATACGGATGTATCTCTCTAACTATATCGACTTCATTTCATGTTTTGGACCAATATACTTCAAACAAAAATTAAAAAAAAATGTCAATATAAACTTAAATGCAAAGTGACAAAAAATCATAATATAACAATAATCTTTTGAGTTAGATAAGACAAATGCTATACACAAATAAAATATAATTAGCTGCTGATATGAATAATTTGGAATTTGAAGTAAAGACTTGAATACGAATTAAAATTTAAAAACCGATCTCAAAAAAAATAGAGACTCACCTCAAAATTTGGTTTCAAAGTCTTTCTTCAGTCTCTTCTCAACAGCATCAATAAATTCTTCAGTTGTAACATATGATGATCTGTCAGTACTACCCAAGATTAATGCTAAATCTTTTGTCATAATGCCATCTTCTTGAACAGTGTCAATAGTGGCAGATTCAAGGAGCTCGCCGAACTTAACAACATCGGAAGTGTTATCCAGCTTACCTCTTTGAATGATTCCTCGAGACCACGCAAAAATCGAGGCAATAGAATTGGTCGAGGTTTCCTTACCTTGTTGATGCTGTCTATAATGTCTAGTAACAGTACCATGAGCAGCTTCACTTTCAAAGGACTTACCATCCTCACTAACAAGAACGGATGTCATCAAACCTAAAGAACCAAATCCCTGGGCCACAATGTCCGACTCGACATCACCATCATAGTTTTTCATAGCAATGATGAACCCACCCTTCGACTTCAGCATTTGTGCAACCATATCGTCAATCAAACGGTGTTCATACCAGATACCCTTTGCCTCAAATTTTTCTTTATAGTCCTTTTCATACATTGACTCAAAAGTGTCTTTGAATTTTCCGTCGTATCTTTTCAAGATTGTATTTTTAGTAGTTGAGTACAGAGGCATTTCTCTCTCTAAAGCTACTTCGAAAGAAGATCTAGCAAACCCTCTGATTGACTCCGTTGTATTGTACATCATCATAGCCACACCTCCCTCTGTTGGAAAGTTATAGACGGGCAAATCAAGATCACCCTTACCATCTTTTGATTTGAAAACCAGCTTTAATTCACCTTCTCCTGGAACAACAACATCAGTTGCCCTATATTGATCACCAAAAGCATGTCTACCAATTATAATCGGTTTCTCCCATTGAGGAACCAGTCTTGGAATTCTAGGAATGACTATAGGCTCTCTGAACACCGTACCACCGAGAATGTTTCTTATTGTACCGTTAGGAGACTTCCACATTTCTTTCAACTTGAATTCTTCAACACGGGCTTCATCAGGGGTAATTGTAGCGCACTTAACTGCTACACCGTACTTCAAAGTTGCCAGAGCGCTTTCCTCAGTGACCTTGTCATCAGTTTTGTCTCTGTATTCAATACCGAGATCGTAGTACTTTAAGTCCACATCCAAAAATGGAAGAATCAACTTCTCCCTGATCAAGTGCCAGATAATTCTGGTTTGTTCATCACCATCCATCTCCACAATTGGTGTAACTACTTTAACTTTTCCCATTTTTGCTGCTGCTGTTGTTATTCTATTAGTGATATTATTAACCAGAGGTTATCTCTCTCTTTTTGATAAATCGTATTGAAGAGAAGATGTAAATTTCCTTACAAGGGTATCGCTTCAGTACTTCAACCTGTTGTAGGTGTTTTATTCACAAAGTTGCTGTTTGCGCCCCGAGAGTAAACTTCGTAAACTAAAACCACCAGGGCTTCCTAAAAGGGTTTTACAGCTTTTAGCAGGTCATTTATATATACATATCTACACTTTTGCCATATACAACGGTAGTAAAGCCAAACTATCGATGATCCACATCTTCTCAGTAGTAGTAACCACACGGACTAAGGGGGGGGAGCATGAGTAAACGATAGTGAGCGGGAAGAGAGCTGGTGCCTCAGGAGCTTTCTTAGAGAGAAGTCATCGCCCAAGGCCCTCCTGCGCCCTTACACGTAACACACAATCAGAGCATCCACAAGCTAGGCTCTCCTCCAGCAACCGAAGAGTCCGCCTTTTCGATTCTCGAAAGAGGCCTACTGCTCTCCGGCTTTCGTATTTCGCAGCTCCATGGCGCAAACAAGGTACATTGTTCAGCGCAGCCCGCTACAACGAAACCCAGCACAGAGCACAACTATATCTGATCGCAGCTCGACTCCTACCCACTCTAATGTGCATCCCCCCCGAGTTCGCGGACCTCTCGACATCGCACAAATTAAATGCTATACGTCAGGGCCAGTGTCAGCGACAGCGCACTGCTGATTGGTCGATGGAAGGGCACACAGGCAAACAGGGAGCTTTAGGAGTGATTAGTCAACTCACAGTAAATCGTCGTGGGTGTATCACCATATAATGCCAGCAAACCCGGGTACGCATGACCCGATCCTCTCCGTGCTCACCACGACAGGGAGAATCATTTTTCAGTATTTCGCCCCCCGATCTGCTCCGAAGTCTGCGACTTTTCTTTTTCTCCCCTTCTAATCTCCATTGGTCCGAACGTTTTGCATGCCTGTCCCCTTCTGAGGGACAATTTGACGTTTTAACGGAATGCAGGACTCAGCAGCTGTCACCTGAAGTGTGCTCATGGAGAGGGGAAAAGAGCGGAAACAGGGTAACAGTAAAATGTGCCTCACGGAGAGTATAGACCTGGAATTGAAACATCGGCTTCGTGGATATAACCTAAGCTTTCGCATTCTGCATCTCTTTTCCTTAAAATTGCACAAGACCCATGCACTGAATGACTACTTCGATCAATGAGACAGGACGTATACTGCAATACGAAATTTGAGCTGCTCTTCCTAAGCGGACCAGAGAGCCACAACATAATACAGTAGTTGCACAGATTATGTCACCTTGATAATCTTGATTGGAAAGGAATTCAATTGCGAGCTGAACTACTAATGCACACTATATGGCAACTGCACTTAGGGATTCGATTTTTTATATAGATTGACTTTACAAAAAATCATCAGTTGTTTCCTATGCAATTGGCATCTTGCATACCGCAAGCCCATATCAATCCACATTGTATAAAGGGTGCAAGGAGAGGAAGAAAAATGTATGACTGTTACCGCTTTTGACTTTCTTTCGGTAGAGCGCAATTTATTTCCCTCGTTATCATTTTTCTTTTAACTTCAAAATAGTTGGGCCGTACATTCAACAACTTAACTATATAAGATTTATGAAGCACTTCTATCGAGACAAAATAGTGAATTTTATATACTCTTATCCCGTTGCATTGCATAAGGATTGACAAAATCTCTACCTGACTGTTGTCGATCCAGCCCACTCCAGTCCCAGCACCTCGAAATCTCCCAGAATACTTTTTATCTGAATATCCAAAAGATTCTCATAATTTACCTCTGTCTCCGTCTGAAAAACTATCTCATTGAGTACTTTAGTTAACTCCCACTTGTTTAACACCTCCACTTGATCCGTGTCCAGCGCAAAATCAATACGTAATATGTGGTCGTAGATCTCAGATTCTACTGGTACCCAGTCCAGCATCGGAATATTAAGAAAATGTATATCGTTATGGTAAAGCTTTATTTCACCTTTTATATCACTAACCTGAATAGAATCGTTATGATCAGGATAAGACAAGGGTTCGTAAAAGCTGAGATTCATTTCACCATGCATTCTACCTAAAGCTTTTAGCTTGCTATCCTCCCATTTTAATTTCAAATCATCAATAATGCAACCCTCTAGGAGGTCATTGCTACTGTTCAGTCCGGTATGCCCAGCAACAGGTAAGAAACCGACAGCATCCAGTGCTTCATCCAGTAAATCAACGGGAAGCATATAATCTCTATCTTTTTTCTTCCGTTTCGCAATGAACGGTTTCACGAGGAATCCAATCTTCTCCTTTGAGCTTAGCAATTTATTCATGAGTTTAGTTAAGGGGGTTATCTTGTTGTTATTTGACGACCAGCATTCGTGATTAACTAATTCAGAGGGCAAAGGCGCCGTTAACTTGCAGTGTAGTGCTAGGGTATCATACGGCACCTTTTTCAAAGGGTCAAATTCGTATTCTTCGGTATTAAGTTCAGCATTCGACAGATCAATTTTATACTCATCAAAACAATTTGGAACTCTCACCTTATATTCCAGAGGAGGAATCAATATGGCTTCCTCAACATTCAAACGATGCCTAAGAAAAGCCCCAAATTTTTCCATAACATATTGCAAATCTGGTTTGATAAGTAAATACAGCCCAGTTAGTTGTTCTTTAACATCTAAGCTTTCTATGTTAATGGTAGTTTTCGAAAATAATTGATAAAGTTCTTCAAAGTTTACAGATATCTTGTCCCAATCTATAACATCATTCCATTCAACCCTCATTGATTTCAATCTAACTAAAGGAAGAAATCCCTTTTGAACATTAATATCTACTTGAGACCAGAGATTCAATTTATCATAATCATGTTTCCATATTGTTTTCAACACTTCCACTATTTTTCTCATTTTTGGCTTCACAAGGATGGTAACATCTACTTTATTCACCACATTGCTACGAATGTCCAGACATACAGGTTCTATAATCCTCAAACTGCCGAGGCTATCCAGGGCATTGTAACTTGTAGCATTATTCAATCGGAAGCATATTGTTTTGACAATATTTTCGTTTATAAATTCGAGTCGTTTGTCTTCCCCTACCAGGTGCTCGTAATCAAACCACACATCGAAGGAGGCAGACACCTGCAGTTCCTTGCCATGTTCAGTGTTCAGCCCACCATCATCTGCACCCCTCCAACCGTCGATGTGGAATCTAACAAGCTCTGCGTTAGATACTGATATCATCTGCTCTTTTACATCCTCCAGTTTGGGCAGCTGATGAAACAAAGCAACACTGACAAGTGCTACAACTACGACAACCGCTAATAGAAGAGCAGAATATCTGTAATAGGAAGGTCTCTTTCTCCAACCCAGTCCGGCTGAATGCGCGTCCAAAGGACCTGAGCTGGGAACACCAGTAGATCCAGTACCGAGTCCTTCATTAACGCCGTTGCTTCCATAGCTGGCGACACCTCCATCACTACCAAGTAATGGTTCCTCCTCCATCTCTGTAGCCGGAGAAAGTCCAGTTCACAAAGCTCGATTTTGGAATAATGTGCTCCCACGGACAACGGCAAATAACAGAACTTGAACCAGAGGACTCCAAAAACCGATAAAAATTCAGCTGTCTCTCTTTCACCCTCGTAGGTTGTATTCGGAACGCAAGCAAGGTTAAGAGACTGTGAAGAAGTGCAAAGAGGACAAGCTAAGTGCGAGAGACTCAGCCGAGATATACAGAGACGAGCTTCAAAGAGAGAACAATAAGCACACAAATATTAAGGCTCAACTAGTTTTTGAGTTGAAACGGGGGACAACTCCAGCTAGCCTGAACGTCTCCAGTCCACATGTTGCTTAAGAGGTCCCCTTTCACTCTATACAAGGCGATGAGACTGTTAAAAAATTGTTACTCTGGACGGTACCCACCCCGTGAACAAAACATAAGATGGGAAGCTGGCACCAAAATCACAAATCAACAGTACACCCGCAGACCAGACAACCCAACACGTGCACACACGTAACCACCCCCGAGCCAGTGTGGACCCCGCCCTTTCTCCGCTGCTGTTTGCCATCTGGCGCCTGCGCTTTGAACCCCCCGAAGCGATCACGTGAGACCCGCCATCCCTCCCCCCCACAGACTAACAACCTTTCGACGGGTGTGCGAGGCAAGACATAGAGCACAGCGGGCAGTAACCAAAGCGCGCTCTCCGTGTCTCTGCGCAGGAGAATATTATGGCAGGAGAGAGGGCGCAAAGAGAGCCGGAGCTGGGGGGGCCAGAAAGGCAGGGTAAGTTGTCGGTACAACAACGCAAAAAAAAAAGCATTTCTGTTTCTTTCTTTTTTTTTAATTTTTGGCTCGCTCAGTGAAAAAAAAAAAAAATAGTTGGCAATGCGAGCTGAGCTCATCGCAATGGGGGGAAAAAATGGAATAAAGAAGGTCCATTGAATGAGTGAAAAGTGGAGGCCGGGTGGGAAGGACGGTGAGAGGGCGCTGACTGGGTAGACTCTATTTTAAGGAGAGGTGATTTCTCAATAACAAGCGCGAAATAGGAGTGGGAACAAAGGTTGACGGATGTTGTATTTGGTTGGATTGGGTCTGTCTTACAAAAGCGACATTACTGTGCGTGGGCTGGAGGCCGTGAAGAAGTGCAGCCGGGTGTACCTGGAGCATTACACCAGCATTCTCATGGCTGCGTCCAAGGAGGATCTCGAGGAGTTCTACGGTACAGAGGTTGTGCTGGCCGACAGGGAGCTTGTTGAGAGCGGTTCCGCTGAGATTCTACGTGATGCGGACAAGGAAGATGTTGCGTTTCTGGTTGTTGGTGATCCTTTTGGGGCAACTACCCACACAGATCTTGTGCTGAGGGCAAAGAAGGAGAAGATACCTGTGGAAGTCATCCATAATGCATCTGTGATGAATGCAGTGGGGTCTTGTGGCCTGCAGCTGTACAACTTTGGACAGACGATATCTATGGTGTTTTTCACAGAGAACTGGAGGCCTGACTCATGGTACGATAAGATCATGGAAAATAGAAAGATAGGACTACACACCCTGGTGCTGCTAGATATCAAAGTCAAGGAGCAAAGTTTGGAAAATATGGCCAGAGGGAGGTTGATTTATGAGCCACCAAGATATATGACTATTGCTCAATGCTGTCAACAGCTACTAGAAATTGAAGAAGCTAGAGGAACTAAGGCTTATACACCAGATACCCCTGTAGTGGGTATTAGTAGATTGGGATCTCCTACCCAAAGTTTCAAATCAGGAACAATCAAAGAATTAGCAGAATACGATTCCGGCGAACCGCTTCACTCCCTAGTCATTCTTGGAAGACAGTGCCACGACCTTGAAGTCGAATATCTGCTTGAATTTACCGAAAATAGAGAAAAGTTCAAGATGGACATCATTGCTGATCAGGAGTATTTCAAACCTGCAGCTTGGGTACCACCATCTGAAGATGACGAAGATATGTAGTCCCTTATTTTATTCTTTTGCATTTTTTCATATTTCTTTTTGTGTATTGTAATAGATGTTTCATCATCACTTTTACAAATTTGTACAAGACATCTTTGGGTTTCGCTTACTACCTGATGGCCACAATAGAGTCCTTTTGAAAGCTAGTATATGAACTGAAATCGATTTCCGTGGCTACGTCAAATAACGTTCTTTTGACGTTACTCTTCTCGTCTCTATGAAAGAGTACTCACTGTACTTTAAAATAGTTGTTGACGAACATCGAAAAAAAGGTGTAACCCAGTGATAATGGATCACGAGCGATGAAATCGGCGAAGCTTAAGAAACCAATAGCAATAGGTTCACCATCTAGCCGGCATCCTTCAAAATACATTTACGCTATTTTTAATAAGCCAGGCTAGAGAGAGAAACAAACAGTTCTAAAGGAGGAAGATTTTCAACAAAACAATTAAAGTCATTTAAATTTGCTTGCTCATAATGACCCATTTGAAATACCTACTGCTCGTTTCCCGGCAGGGGAAAATTAGACTTACAAAATGGTATTCTCCCTTCGCTACTAAGGAGAAGACAAAGATAATCAAAGATCTAACACCGATGATATTGGCTAGAAAGCCTAAAATGTGCAATATTCTAGAATACGGAGATCATAAAGTTGTTTACAGGAGGTATGCCAGTTTATTTTTCATATGTGGTATTACAGCAGAGGTGGATAATGAACTACTTACACTGGAATTAGTTCACAGGTATGTAGAAACAATGGATGCTTATTTTGGTAATGTGTGTGAACTAGATATTATTTTCAACTTTCACAAGGCTTATGATATATTAGATGAGATGGTAATGTGTGATGGTGCCATTGCTGAGTCAAGCAAAAAAGAAGTTTTACAGCACATTTTGACAATGGATCAATTGGAAGGAAATGACAATTTGGAGAGGGTTTTGAGTTAATTTGCCACTTTACAAACTACAGGAGTTAGATATACAACTGACAGATTTGGTTAACTTTCACAATACCTATCTTTTTTTCGATAACTAGTACCTGTAACTAAAAAGTAGTTTGACGAACTGGTATTACTATTTTTAAATTCTCCCTTTTTACTAGGAAAATAATTACGTTATAAGAAAACCATTAGAAAGTATAGCAGGATTTCCTCTACAAGTACTTACTGTTAAATCTACTGACCCTAATTGGCGATTTGCTAGCTTAGTCAGTGCAATTGCGAACTTTCATATTTTTCCATATCAAGCAAAATAATTGGATTATTTGTAAGCACGATCTTCTTAGTTACTGAAACTGAGTGTTGCAATTTGAGTAGCCCCATGACCCACTTCTCTTTTGACTGATTTTATTCAGCTGTTGACTCTAGAGAATCATTTTCTGCCACAACTTGTTAGTTATATCAAGTTTTACATACCAACTAGATGTTATCGATAACACTTTTTTTTCTCTTTTCTACTTTGTAGTTACAATCGGATGCGAAATGACCGTACTTACTAATTGCAAGCAAAAAATAGCCAAGTGCTAACTAATGAACTGTTTTCAATGAAAGGTGTAGTAGAAAGCAAACAGTTCTAGCCATCTATTTAAATAAAGTTATATGTTGTGGTCTTTATCGGCAATTTGAAATAGTAAAATTTCGAACACACATTTGTGCTATACTGAAAGATTTAGATAAACAATTCACGTTCAAACTATCTTTAAAACCGAAGTAAACATTTACTGTCTTCTCTTTCATGATTTTTAGAAAATGCGATCAGACACTTTTTGAACCCAATTTAATGGCAATTTTTCGTGATCATTCAAATTCATAAAGTTCGCGTTATAATACAACACAATAATCATTGCCTTTCTATATAATGCCATCGATAAAACAATCCTTTGCTGTTGGGTTAGTATCATGTTTTGTAAGATTCAAACCAAACACTTTCTAAGTTCTTTTTTGTACATCGAGAGGTAATGTTGATTAGTCTTCAAAACTCTAAGATTTTGTGAATTTTTCAAATTAAGATCACTAGGGCTCAAAGACGGTCTTCAAGAATTTAGCTACTAATTAGTAGATGCCGTATTCAATATTTATCCATGAGTGTAATAAAGCTATCATTAGTACAGAGAAGAGGTAGAATAGCGGAATCATTCTATAATCAACTTTCAGCAAATTGGATATTTCTTCTCTGTGTTATATCTAAGAGGTTTCCTCGGTTTACCCAATTAACACAACACTTGAATGCATAGTATATGTCGATAATGAAACTAACCAATAGGTTTTAGAATTTTTTTACCCTATTTCATTCATTCAATTATTGCTTGCCTTCATCCACTTAAGGATTCTATTGTAGAATATTGTTTACTGGATTAACCACCTAGAACTTGTCTTTGAAGTATACTTGGAACTTGCTGGCATTGACTGTGTTATAACCATGTGTTGCATTTTTGTGATAGAAACGAATTAAGGGAATTGAGCATAGTAAAAGTGAATGACAAGACAACATATATAAAACCGGGGTGAAGGATATATATGCGGGGAGCTAATCAGTATTAGTATGTCTTAAGAGAGTTGAAAATTTTAGCAACACTAATAGTTATGCATTTTGCAATAAAAAGGGCTTTAAAATACTTAAAAGTCCATACGTTACTTTCTATCACTTATTGTTATCCATTACACTTGGAATCACTGCACATAATACAACAAGATTAGTGACATAAAAAGAGTTTTAGGATTATAAGATATTCTTCTTAATCTTAAGGTCATATAGAATCAATTCTATGCCGCTACTCGTGCGTTTATGATGTATTCTGTCACTATCTTTGATAGTTAATAGTACTCCATAGTGGGCATCATATCGGCTTAGTTGAGGGATTTAATAACCATTCTATTTATGGATTATTACCTAATATTGTTAGGTAATATTCTACCAATCCATGGCTTACTAGTCCCAGCCTTCTATAACCGTTATATCGGTTATACCCGTTGGGCTATACCATATACATTTTACTATTGCCAGTACCCTTGATACGGTATATGTCACATGAATCCATCACGTGAACTATATCACCGTCTAGAGTAACAAGTACTAAGTGTAACGATGACACATAAATTATACCAACGCATTCTTTACGACTCCGTGGCCAAGCTGGTTAAGGCGTGCGACTGTTAATCGCAAGATCGTGAGTTCAATCCTCACCGGGGTCGGTAGTATTTTATTCAAGTTCTTTATTTTTTTTTTTTTTTTTGTGAAAAATTGAAACTTGGATGGCTGAACTCTCGCAGGTCATTCACAATGATATAGTTACTCTATCAAATTACCATGATTTGTAATGAACATCAAAAGTAATATAATAATAAGTATATATGAGAGAACTCAAAGTAGATTCATTTGTTTACAGGAACTACTTCGAATCCAACCAAACTATCCAAAATCAACATTCTTCAACCCTATCCAATAGAGCAGCCTGCAATGATAAGGAATGCATTGATTTATTGACTTTGAAGGCTCAAGTAAGAGAGTATCCATCTTGCATGGAGAAGGTTCGGGTTTTAGATGTGCTAACTCACACTATAGAAGCCGAAAGGAACCCAGAGAATTCGATTATGATACGAATTTATGACCTCAACCACTGCCACTTGCTTGATCTGTTGGTTGCAACTACAGATGAAAATGCCTCTCTCTTTAAAACTACTCTTTCAATTTTGAATGAGAAATATAAAGACTCTAAATCTTGGCACGATCTCGAGAATGAAAGATTGAAGGATGAGAATATGGTTAATAGGAAAAGGAGTAAAATAAAAAGACCCAATCGAGTATCTAAACTATCTGAATATCGAGATATTGTGGTTTATCAATCTATCCTAAGGTTCAATGAAAATGAAGGAGAATGGGAATTTTTGATTACGCTAAAGCTACTTTTCATTCCTAACAGTATCAACAAATTCTCCAACTCTGTAAAATCATATATTGAGCTTGTACAGCCGAGAATTCCAATTCTAAACGAATATCTTGACAGACTACCAAAAATTTCATCTAATTTCGTTCAAGACCACTTTGTGATGCAAACAGCTTCCTATACTAAAGATCAAGTAAAAAGGTTGGGACAAAAGTTCTCTAATTGTGGACAATTGGATACCATTTTAGATGGTAAACTGTATCCCTTTCAAAAAGAATCTGTAGTTTGGTTGCTTAATAAAGAGGGTTATCTAAGAAGTACAGGAGAATTAACTGAACTATCACCAAGCATACAAGATTCTGAATTATTTCAATTCCTGAATGAGATCTTATCATTTGGATATTTCATAAAATTTTGTCATAATCGTCTAGGCACCATTTTTTATAATGCATTAACTGGCTACATGCTAACGAAAAAATGTGCGATCGGATTGCTCAATAGTGAATTGTCTGATGTCAAACGGGCAAGAGGTTTATTATGTGATGAAATGGGCTTGGGAAAGACATTCGAGATATTAGCACTGATATTGATTAACAAAAGGAACTCTACAATCGATAATTCCAAAAGTGTTTTGGAACTAAAAAACAAGGTTGTAAGGAAATGTTCTACTACCTTGATAGTTTGCCCACTTTCGCTTTCAAAACAATGGATCTCAGAGATCAATTCTAATTGCAAATTACTAAAAGTATATCTTTATACAGGATTCAACTTAATGAAAAAAGAATTCAGAACTGACGATCCAAAAACTCTAGCCAAAATCTTGATGTCATATGATATAGTTGTTACTTCTTATTCCGTTGTTTCTAACGAGATACATTATGCTCAATACTCAACCAGCTCAAGATCAAATAGGCGCCATAACTTGAGATACGATTATTCATCTCCCTTGGCATTATTGCAGTTTTTTAGAATTGTACTGGATGAAGTACAAATGTTGAAAAGTGGGAGCACCCGAGCTGCGAAATGTACCTCTTTACTCCATAGTGTCCATATATGGGGTGTCTCTGGTACACCCATACAAAATATCAAGGATTTTCAAACAGTATTATCGTACTTGAGAATCCACCCGTTTTGTGAAAATCCTGAAATTATTAAGACGATTGATAAAGATGTAACTAATAAAGTCCATTCTAATGAAGAAGGAAAAACTCCTATTATGCTTTGTTCATATAATAATCATGGGGTAGACATGGATCTTAGCCAACTTTTTTCAGTTTTTGTGAATTTGGACCTTGCCTATCGGCATTGTAAGAATGATGTTGGAAGTCAAATACGGATTCCCAAACAACACAATATTATAATACCACTAAAATTTACACCAATTGAATGGGATAATTACTTGAACCTTTGGCAATCCTTTCTAACAAACTCTGGTTTCAATTCAGATGGAAGTGGGTCAACCTATCTAACTGACAGTGAAATTAACCACTGGTTCAATAAACTAAGGTATACTTGTTGTCATGCTATTCTACCCGATAAAAACAAGTTTATGCATAAAGACCAGGACGACAATATTTACAATCTGGTAGATATATTGCGTATCATGATTACAGAAGTTAGCGAAAAAATCGATGGGTTAAAAAGAGAAAATTATACTCTGCTGATAAGATCTGCCCAATACAAAATGGAGGTTGAAGAAAAATATGAGGAAGGGAGGCGTATTCTTGAAATGGTGAATGTCGAAATCACTGAAATTATGAAACAAAACTCACAAAATGTAAACAATAATGATACCTCCAAAAAAAAGAGGACTGGTTTTGAAAGTGATACGAGGTTAAACTCAAGAAAAAATTTGTTTGACAGAGCCTATTTGGAGATTTTACACCAATGTGAATTTTTCTTGGCTACATGCCATTATTATCAAGGGACATTCAAATTTGAAACATTAAAAACAAATGCTTTAGTTGGAAATGTAGATATTGAAAAGAATTTGAATGAATTAAGTGATTATTTTGATGAGAAAGCGATAAAGAACATCAAGTATCACATTTTTCTGGAGGAGAAGCTTTACAAACAGGCTGAAATGACTAGATTGAGACTACTTGAAGAAAGATTCAATAAAGTAAACACTACAATATGTGAAGTCAAAAATACATTCAGTCAAAACAGAGATATTGAAATTGAACTAATAGAATTCGATAGCAGTGAAAATTTCTCAGCTTCAGTTTCAACCAATAAATGTTACCAGAAACTTCAATACTTCTTCTCCAATATCAATGAACAAGCAATACAGTTCAATAAATTCATTGACTCTCTTTTAAATCTGTTATTCAAGCCCATCATAAAAAATTATGATGAAGATAATGAGGAGTCAAAAAAGACCGAATACTCATCTCAAATTGATGAACAAGATCACATATTTTCATTATTTATTTGCCTGGAGCGTATTATTAAAAATAGAGAACAAGTTCTTCTTTCTGAGGATGATTTAAAGGTAACAAAATACACAAAGTCCATCTCTCTAATAACCTCCGGTAAATCTTTTGGCCTTCCGGAATCGTTGCATTTAATCAATTGTGAACCAATAAAATTTGTTTTCGATGAGTTAAGAAATATTAGAGTTGTCAATAATTTATCTGCTAGATCAGGAAAAGTAAGGCAATTCGTAACATTTGAAGATTATCTATTATCCTTTGAATCAATCCTTGAACAACAGTATGTTGACATCAAAAGGAAAAGTGAGCAACTAAAATATCTCAATTCCATATACAATTCGAAAGTTGAGTATTTTTCCCATTTACAAAGAATCTCAGATTCTGTGATTCCACTGAAGGAATTAGATGCAGCTCAATACGGAGTGATAAAGAAAGACATTAGAAATGATATAAAATTTTCTGATAATAGAAAGAAAATAAATGCATTGGAATCGAGGATGAAATATTTAATGAATCTTCAAAAACTGGAGCATTTCAACAATTCAAATAATACTGTAGTAGATTGTACCATTTGCATGCAAAGGATCAATAATGGTGGGATGACAACCTGCGGTCATATATTTTGTGAGAATTGTATTCTTTCCTGGTTGAGAAACAGGAATTGCTGCCCAATATGTAAAGCTATCACCTCCAGCCAAGAAGTCGTGCGTATCCAATTCCATACGGACTCGAACAATGCATCTGATCCTGATATGTTCTCTGATGTCGAAAACTATCCGAAACAATTTCCTCTGATAGGCAGTTCAGAAGATATAATAATAAAGAGATATGAGAACTTCGACAGATCACAAGAAGTGAACGAAATGATACTCCGAGACAGTTTTGGTTCGAAAATTGATTTTGTAATAAAACTAGTGTTGTTTCTAAAACATTCTAGTGAAATCAAACAGGAACGACCACCTCAAATTCTCATGTATTCGCAAAATTACGATTTTATGAAGGTTATTTCAAAATTGCTCAGCAGACATAATATCAAAAATCTAGCATGCTTGCATTATAATAAGAACATCGGAGATTCAATTGCCATGTTTAAGGAGAACCCAGATATTACGTGCTTACTCTTGAATGCCACAACACTAGGGACAGGTTTGAATTTGTTGAACGCTAGACATATAGTTTTACTCGAACCTATTGTAAATCTTAATGAAGAACAACAAGCAATGAATAGAAACAATCGTATTGGCCAGACCCGGGAGACCTTTGTTTGGAACTTTATGATTACTGGAACTGTGGAGGAAAGCATTGTTCGCTATAAATGTAAGTTAGCCAGTTTGGAGGGGCAACTGTCTGAAGAACTTTCCGATTACAAAAATGGTCCCCTTTTGGCGACAAAGGGAAATGGCATCGCTGATCCATCAACATTAAGTGGAAAGCACCTTTGGAACTGTATGTTTGGGAAATAATTAATGACACAAAACTAATAATTGTATTTAGATTCTAGAGGCTTATTAATATACATTTACATCTCCTTAAAAAGCCGGTGAGGAACCTTGTAAAAAATCATTGGAATAGATTTTTCATAAAATCAACCAAAAAAATCTATTCTAACATTATTGGGGTCAGTATATATACAAATTAGGGCGTGTGGTCTAGAGGTATGATTTCCGCTTAGGGTGCGGGAGGTCCCGGGTTCGATTCCCGGCTCGCCCCATTTAAATTTTTTTTGCCCTTCAGGCGTTAACTCAATTGTATTACTAGCTCCCAAGTTGGACTAGTTTTTTCATAGAAAAAAAACAAACTTTCGAGAAGCTTATAGATTTCAAATTATTTAAGCAGTTAAATAGGGAATGCAACTTAGTTAAAACTGAACGAATAAATCTGCTTTTATTGGAGTAAACAAACTCCATACTTAATTTTCGAATTCGATTAAAAACTGATCTTGTTCAATACAAACTCGTTACCAAGCGATAAAAGTAATTGTGAAGAAGGACAGTACCACTTTTTCTATTTAACGCATGAAAAGACAAAGCTGGCTTCGTAATGAAACCACCAAATAGAGTGACTTTGACAACTAATCTCTTCCTTATTGTAATAATCTGTATCAAATATAAAGGATTGAACAGAACTTTCCCACTAACTTCCCTACTTCTTAACTTTTAAAAATATTATTGTTTGAGCACTTTCACACCAAAATGCATTCAAATTTAATGAAAATATCAAGTCTTGATAAAATATAGTAACATGTTTATGTATTCCCCACCGGTATCCAATCAGCAAGCTTCCGTCTTTTCAGATAATTACCTTCCAGTTTTTTCTGTAAAGTTCAAGAATTACTTGCATTAGTAGAGTTAATGTGTCTTAAAACATGATCAAATTTGAACAGAACGAAAACAAAGAGTTTGTTGATTTGTCAAACGTAATCCGTGCTCTCAATTAACAGAAAATTTAATACATTGGTTTCTGAAAAGAGTATCAATTGAAAATTCAAGTTTTTAGTCAATTAGTACCATGTTATCCTGGTTAGGATTTTTACATAGATTTTCAAATAGTTTTCTATTTACTAATTTACAGAATTTTTGCGTAGTAGCTTTTGAGTAGGTCATTACATGTTCTATTTTTGTTAAATATGGTACACCATTCTCCATCTAATATCCTTTGTGATGATGTGTCCTCAAATATCTAACAAATGCTTAATAAAGGTTCAGTTCTCCTACAAACTCCAGAAACAAGAAAACTACACAGCTGTGATACCTTTGATATTCGGTAGCGTGATACTATTTGTGTAGATTATAGTCACCATTGATATATAGTTTTGTTTTTTTTTCAACAAGAAATGTTACATGCTTCTTATTTTTTTTTTTGCTTTCAGCAACTACTGATTCAAAAAATCTCTTAGGAGACAAAAAAAAAAATGATTAGAGGCACAACTATAATATTTAGTTTCATTATCTAGTATAGAAATGAAAGGAGGGGTTTAAATGCAGATAACTTTCACAACGGGGATAATAAATCACTCGAATTCTACTGAATCAATTTGGTCTTTAAAAGTAACAATACTGAGATCATAAAGCCGAAGTTAAGTTAAATGGAGGAAGCTAATCCCTTTTCCTAACTGAAAAAAAATTTCTACCTTGGGTAATTGGGATCGTAAAAATACAGATTATCAAAAAATACAGAGCTAAAACTTGAATTATCAAACATATCAACAGTAGCTATATACTTTGGATGTAAATTCAATCTGACTGGAACAACTAGTCATATTTTTGCAACATGACAGATACTGTGCTGAATAATAGTTGAAGGAGATAACTGAAAACAAGTTTATTATTCTTTGACTTCAGTTTATTTAATTGAATAGAAATTGCACAAATGACGGATGAGTAAAACAATTTGACAAAAAAAGGCAGACAATAGGTGAGTGAACAAAATTAGAAACAAAAATAAGAAAAAAAGAAGAATAACATAAAACGATTTTCATTGAAAACTGAACCAAAAAAATAATAGATGAAAACAAATTAACTGAACCAAAAAAAATGATTCCAATAATAAAAAAGTGCCAATCCAATAACGTACCTTGTTTGTTTTAAAAAAAGCAACCAAGTAAAAAGTCTCATTGTATTTTAGCTAATAATTTGTTCAAACATTTGAAATTAGTAGAGAAAACTGCAAATATAAAAAAGAAATTATTAATGATTGATTTGATATCATTTCAATTCATTTTTGAGTTTTCAATTTGACAGTTTGAACTAATTTATGTTTATTCAAATTCAAATAATTTCAGCATTAAATTTGATGGTAACAATGTACTGGTACAAAAATTCTGATATTACTGTACTGGCAATTTTAATTAAAAGGACAAATAAAAGGACAATTAGTAATCACTACATCGTCTACAGTCGTAATCCTTAGTCAGGCAACGTGCACCAACATCTCCAGTTTGTCTTTGTTTTTTGTTGCAATGAAAACAACAAAACTTCACATGTATTTTGTAGAAAACGTAATACAACAAAATGAAATCAGTTAATCTTTTCCCTTAAAACTGTATTTCGTTGCACCACAAAAGTAAGAAAAAGACTTGTTGATTTCTTTTTTTTCTTAAAATCTTTCACAGATTTCAAAGGCAGCCAATTATTAAATGTATACAAGAACATATTTCCAGTTCCCGTTTTGGGATAGCAGTGTTTTCTGTTTACAACTTGCTCAGATTTCTTTTTATTAAAATGCAAGCGATTGATTTGGTCATACACTACATGGATTTCTAGGACCTTCTCAATCTAATTGGGTAAATTTGTCTTCCAGGCTGGGCAATTTTGGTAACTGAGATGATGTAACTTCTTAAGAAAATTGATGACGTCAAGGCTATCTTGTATAAATGCCCTTTGTTAGTCCGTACTGCCATAATTTGTAATTAATTAGAAAGGAAAATCGTTATTATCGAAACGGATACGTAAGTGAATCATTTACTGTGAATTGAAACCTCAAGAAGATCAAAAGCAACACAAGAATACTTTTTGAAACCTACCCAAACAAAGAAACAAACTAGGAGAGATAACTTTATTAACGGATTTACAATAGACCCTTCTATCCCGGCTTTGTTATTTCCCTTTCTAAAAACCTTTTCAATTTTAATCTGTTCGTCACTTTGGTTGTTCCCTTTATTTACTATTCAGTACACCACACTGATCGACAAGCTACTTGAGTATGCGGGTTGGGACTATGAGTGTTAGGTTATTAGCCAGCACACTAATTAAAAAGGTTCTATGGAAGGAACTATAGGTACCCTCCTTATTTTTTGTGCTATTCCCTTGTTATACACTCACTTAACTTTTCGGAGACCTGAATTATGAATCGTCTATTTCTTTCCTCAGCTATCCATTACATAATACACAGTCTGTAGTTACTCTTTCAACAGGAAGTACAGCAGAAGAACTAAAACACACCCAAAACAAGAACAGAAACTTGCAGCCCAGCAGTACAGGAAACATCATGAGTGTATTCTTTCTTTTATGTTTCATAATGAAACATACCTTGTACCTAGAATCCTCCTTGGTCCATTCTGTGGCAGCAGATGTATGGTGATTTTCAACGAAACATTGAACACCAAACCCGCAAGCGAAAAACAAGTGCCTTGCAGCAAGCACAAAAATTGGTGAAAATTTTTTCAAAGAAAGGGCTGGAAAGAGGCGAATAAAGGGAAAATGGACACAGGCTTCTTCGAGTGCACTGAGAGGCAGAAACAACAAAAGAGGCAGCCAGCAACATATTGCTCAATAATGAGAGCGTACTGATATTTCACTAGACTGATTGCTGATAGCAGTCCCTACAAAAGGAAGGAACTCAACCCGCACGAAAAGAAAGTGAACCAGTGGAGCAAAAATATGTGGAAGATCTTTTTCAAAATTGCTGTTGCATTGCGGAACAGCAGCCAGAGGAAATAAATCGTACTATTAACTATTAACAATGGAAAATGAATTATTACTAGGCAATTATGCAATACATCTTTTAATTAGAAACAACTTAATTGCCTTTCCCTATGATGATAGAATGTATTTTACAGGCAACAAGCTATTTCATTTTGTATTGAAAAGAAGCGTACTCATTACTTTACATTAAATGTGCTGGAAAGGTTCAACAAGTTCTTAGTTGAAGGGTTGATAATAATAAACATAATATGGATCAGTACAATACCAATAAAAATTGAAAACGGGAATAGTATGCATATATCCGTGCCTGTACTGCATATGTCCACATGAAAAAAAGGCAGCAATATTTCCCCAATCACACTTTTTGTCTTTCTATAATCAGAAGGATACTTCTGTTTTTGTTGTGAAAGGGACACATACTCGTAAAATGCAAATCATGGATGAATTTTCACCCACCAGTCGACATTACTACATCTTTAATATTAGCTAAGCAATACGTCCGTTATGAAGCTAACCAATTTTATTCGTGACCCTATTTTAAAAAATCTTTGCACTGTTCCTATTCCACATAAGCTAATAGTAATTGCTGATATTTCTGTACTAATTTATTATCCTTTACCTATGTTACAAGGTGATTGTCACAAACAACAGTCAATTAACATGCAATAAAAAAAAATTACTAAGCGAATCGAAGATGCGGATGTTCAAACTTCATTTACAAAAATATAATTATGAGGGAACCTGACTGCTATTATATTCAACAATGAGAACACGTCACAAAAAAATTGCTTTTCAGTCTAATAGTTCCAGCAGAGATTATAGTGTTTGTGTAAGCAATTCCACATTTGATTGAGGATTTTTATTTGATGCTCAAAGGGGTACTGAAGAAACATAGGTAACTTAAATTCTGAATACCTGACAAATGTCTTTTTGTTTCCAGAATCGACTAAATTAAATCTTGTATAGCTGTTAGTGAATGGCGAAGAAAGGTCAAGTATGCCATTTTTTTTTTTTTACTTTTTTCTTTGGGAACTCATTTGAGGAAGCATTCTTGAAGGGATTTTCATAGTGATTTAATGTAACAAAAACAAGTTTACGCTCATAACAAGATAATCAATCATAAAAATTTATTCCCAATGTCATGATTTGGTTTAAAGCAGCCATATAGTGCAGATCCCTCTAACTGTGAAGGACGATTGCTTTACATTTCATCAAATTATAGCACTTAGATTTGCTTCTGAATATATTGATCGATTAATATTTCTACTAATCAAATTCATTTCAATAATAATTTCTTATGAAACATCAGCAATCATTAATTGACCACGACTATTATTTATAATCTCCATCATAGTCACTAACAAATACTTCAGACATCCATGAGCTTAGTATGTAATATTTCTGTTACAAGGAAAGAACGAACTGATAATAAGAAGAAGAAGAAGGAAAAGAAAAAGAAGGAGAAGAAGAAGAAGAAGAAGAAGAAGAAGAAAAAGGAGAAGGAGAAGGAGAAGGAGGAAACTATGCTCATGACAATAAGAGGTAGGCATCAGGAATACTACCGAAAATTGCACCATTTTTTCCAGGTCTTCAAAATTATAATAAACATAATAATAGTTTTAGACCGTCTCTTGTTGTGCATGTTTTGATGTCAGTAATATAATTCTCAAATTAACCCCTATACCTTTATTTAATCAAAATAGGAGTACTCCAATACTAGAGAAATATCGTTGTTTTCACAAGTATAAGGTTACTTATTCTACTCTTATTAACCCAGCATATTTTATGTTTATTAGTCACAAAGAGGTTAATACCTTAAAGACGAGTCACAAGTGCGCCTCCTTTTTGATTACGGGCTTAAAAAAATTGTTGCTTCATTTACGTGATGACTACAGAGAGATAGTTGACAGAAAAACACACTCTTCAGTTCTTGAATTTAAGTTCACCAGCGATAACGATTGTTTGCTTTTTTTATCCAGTGCATGTAATTATGAACACGTCGGATTATATTTTGCTTGCACCCAATAGTATTTCCCCAGTATTATATCCCGTCGAATTACGAAATGATTCTCAATTCCACTGTACGCGTGACGTGTACATTTCATCAACGATATAGGCATTGTTGACTTGAATCCATATGTCTACTGATTTTCAATAGTGAAGTTTTTATTCTAATGCCCTTGTTGCGTTACGATGTTTTTTTTTTTTCTAAATCAGTGTTGCTTTTTGCCATGAATAACTCCCAGATTTTAATAGTGATTCATTTAAAAAATTTCATTGAAGACAAATTCCTGGCGAGACCCCTGAAATCAGAACCATAAAAAAACCAAAACACTAATTTACTCCAATGACTAACGGTTTATCTGCTTTTTCGATCGATGTTTCAAAAAGTAATTATTTCTCTGTTTTCAAAGAGTTCAATATCAATGTTGCAATAAATATTGACCACGTCTTTTATTGGAGTAAAATCGACCACTGGTAAGTATGCGATTTTGTTTGGTTTTTGCTGTATATAAAGTGAACAAAACTTTATGGCTTTGATTTGTGTACCAATAGCGTTACCTCAGGTTCATATATATTTTCTTTCGAAGGTACAGTCAGAGACTAAATAGACCACAAGCCAAATATTAACAAAGAGCCTTCCAAAAGTTTAATACCATTCATCATTTTTTCATTGTATTTCACTGCAAATTTGAAGCTTCGGTATTTCCACAGGTCTTAATTAACATTTGGAAATGCTTGCTTCCAATATTTTTGTCAGTTTGGGAGTTGTGGCTGTCTCACTAGCGCAAACTGCTGATAATTATCTTTTTTGGACAAACGAACCGAACTATCTCTATAATGGCACAATAGTCAATGGTACTAACAGTACTACCCAAAACTGGGAACAGCATTTGTTAACTAATGCTAATACTGTCCAATACATCGGTAACGTAAGCTTGAAAGCCGGGTCCTTTTCAGTTATCGCTGACGCCCCAAACAATGGCGTTAAATTTAGTTATTCTGGAGGAACTTTTGCTGTTTCCAAGGATGTCACTATTGATAACAGCATTTCTCCAAGTACTCTGCAGCTTACAATGGGTGCCAAATCATTCGTTGCTGGTGGTCAGTTTAATGTAATTGCTCAAGCTGGACAGAAGTCAACAGGGTATGTCGATATACCTGGTTTTAAATCAAATACAATGCTTATTAAAAATATGGATAATTTTAGGTTTTCAGCAACTAGTGTCCCTTCAACCACATTCGTCTACATCACCAATTCAAATCTATACCTTGATGGAAATTTTAAAAGAGAAGGTTATGGTGTTCGTGGATTTACTCCTGTTCTACAAAATGGAATGTTGAAATTCAGTGGTTCTTTAGCTGATAGTACTCAACTCAGCTTTAGGACTGAGTTCACCTACACCGATCCTGGTCCATTAGGTAGGAATGTTTTTCTCTTTAATGATGTAAAGTATGGTCAGAAGTATGCCACATTGAAGAACTTTGATACTACTCAAAATTCTTATGTTGCATTTACAGTACCTATCAGTTTTTGGGATTGGACTCAAAATACAGGAGGGAATACATTGAATGTTTATGTTGGTGAAGGTGCTACTGCTCAAAGTTACACATTTCAGCTTTATGGTGAAGGATGGCCAGCAGATTATTTCAAAAAAACTACTGTGGTTGTAGATGGTGTTACTTATGACGCTTTGATATTCCAAAACCCAAATGCAGAGTATACGCAACAACCACCAGTGACAGTTACAGTAACAAAAGCATCAACAACAGAAACTGATATCATATCCTTTTTTCCAACAACAGATAAAAGTGGCCATACAAAAACAGGAACAACAACTTATACCCTAAGTAATACCGAAACTTTCTCACTGCCACCTCCCACGACGGTGACGATCTCCAGTGGCACGCACACTGAGACGGATCTGATCTCGTACTTCCCAACGGTCGGCTCTGACGGTGTCACGCACACCGGAACCACAACCTACACGTTGGAGAGTTTCTCACTGCCACCTCCCACGACGGTGACGATCTCCAGTGGCACGCACACTGAGACGGATCTG
>JAJLUB010000063.1:0-68134 GCA_030564085.1 Nakaseomyces uthaithaninus
ACACGGTGGCAACAAGGCAACGAAGAGGCAACGAAGGCGAAGAGGGTGGGGGTAGGAGGGGGGGCCTCGAGGGTCACAGTGCCCGTCTTCTCGGGCGACGAGGCCCGTGCAGTGGGGGAGGATGACGTAGCCCCTCTTGATTTGGCAGAGAGAGAGAGAGAGGGCGGAGGGGGGATGGTCGCCTGCGGTTGTCGCCTGCGGTTGTCGTATGGGCCAATTGGGAAAGAAAAGAGGTCCAGGGTAATCTTATCTTATCAGTAAGACTTATCTTTCGGGCTTTTGGAGTTTGAGTCTCTGTGGCAAGGCGACGGAGATGGGACACCGAGACTGTTTAGAGGGGCAGTGGCACTGGTAAGCGCAGAATGGCAGTATAGAAGAGGGCATTTGTAGAAGGGGGGGCAGCGTAGAATGTTAGCTCTGCACTGGCAGCTATCGGGATTGGAGGAAGGAGGAGGGGAAGGAAGAGTGGATGACGTCTTTCTTGAATCCCTGCCAGATGCTGATATATATATAGCTTTGTCCCCAGCGAAAGAAAACATATTTAGAATTCTGTAAAAAATTTAAAAGAAACGTAGATACAGGTCAAGACCTTCCACCACCAAAAACACAAATACACAATGTTCTGGAAGAAGGAGAAGGACACGGTGAGCGTGCTGTCGCTCGGGGAGGAGGACGTGCAGCGCGAGAGCATCACGAACACGAGCGGCGCCAAGGACCGCAAGTACGGGCCGGACGACGAGGTGTATTCCCTGTCGTCTTCGACGGAGAAGCAGACGCCGGACGGGGACGACGCGGCACCGCATCAGCTGAAGCAGGGGCTGAAGTCGCGGCACGTGCAGCTTATCGCTCTGGGCGGGGCCATCGGGACGGGTCTCTTCGTCGGGACGTCGTCGACGCTGCACACGTGCGGGCCAGCGGGTCTGTTCATCTCGTACTGTATCATCTCCACCGTCATCTACCCCATCATGCAGGCCATCGGGGAGATGGTGTGCTACCTGCCCGGCACGGGCAACGAGTCTGCTGGGTCAGCTGCGCACCTCGTGAACAAGTACCTCGACGAGTCGCTGGGGTTTGCGACGGCGTGGAACTACTACTACTGCTATGTGATTCTCGTTGCCGCGGAGTGCACGGCTGCGTCCGGTGTCGTCGAGTACTGGACGGAGCGCGTGCCCAAGGCCGCGTGGATCACCATCTTCCTGTTCATGGTGGTGTTCCTGAACTTCGCCGCTGTCAAGTTCTACGGTGAGTCCGAGTTCTGGTTCGCCTCCATCAAGATTCTGTGCATCGTCGGCCTGATCATCCTGTCGTTCATTCTGTTCTGGGGTGGCGGGCCCAAGCACGACAGGCTGGGGTTCCGCTACTGGCAGCACCCCGGCGGCTTCGCACACCACATCCGGGGCGGCAGTTTCGGGTCCTTCCTTGATATATACACGGGCATCATCAAGGGCGGTTTCGCCTTCATCCTGGGTCCCGAGCTGGTTGCCATGACCAGTGCAGAGGTGCAGGACCAGCGTAGAAACATTGCCAAGGCATCCCGGAGGTTCGTCTGGAGACTGATGTTCTTCTACATCCTCGGCGCGCTCTCCATCAGTGTCATCGTGGCCTGGAACGACCCTGCGCTGGCTAACGCCCTTGCCCAGGGGAAACCCGGTGCTGGCTCGTCGCCTTTCGTGATCGGGATCCAGAACGCGGGGATCCACGCGCTGCCACACATCATCAACGCCTGTATCTTGACCAGCGCCTGGTCTGCAGGTAACGCTTTCATGTTCGCCAGTGCTAGGTCGCTGTTGAACATGGCCCACCACGGACAGGCTCCCCGTATCTTCGGCAGGGTCAACAGGTGGGGTGTCCCCTACGTTGCCGTAGCGTTCTCGAGCGCCATCTCTTGTCTGGCGTACCTGAACTGTTCTTCGTCCACGGCGGACGTCTTCAACTGGTTCTCCAACATCAGTGTGATCTCCGGGTTCATCGGCTGGATCTGCATCTCGGTCGCCTACATCAGATTCCACAAGGCAATTATTTTCCACGGGATGCTCTCCCGCCTGCCTTACAAGTCTTGGGGTATGCCATACCTGATCTACTGGTCCCTGACCGTCATCTCCATCATCACTTTGACTAACGGTTACCAAGTGTTCATTCCCAAATACTGGGACGCTAAGGACTTCGTCGCCGCATACATCACGTTGCCAATCTTTCTTGTTCTGTGGCTAGGCCACAGACTGTACAGAAGGAAGATCTTCACGCTGAAGTGGTGGAAGTCTATAGAGGAAATCGATGTCATCACAGGTGTCGAGGAAATCGAGGAGATTACGAAGGAGTGTGACGAAACGCGTGTGGAACCAACCACCTGGCAAGAGAAGATGCTGGATGCCATCTTATAGGCCCATGCAAAAAAAATTTTATCGTTTCTTTTCAATCACCTAACTTAAAACTCCACATTTTGTTTTTTTCATTGCCGTCTATCAATCCACTATTTTTTTTTTATTCCTTAATTTTAACGAAATTGTCTAACGATCCCATCTTATTGTTAATCTGCTTTTCACAGCGGAAACGTTACCAAGTTTAATGTATTCCCTGACTACTTGAACCATCAACAACCCAGCAGCTATTCAACAAAAGAAATATTCTGTACTATCCAATTAATAAGCATCTCAAGAAAATATAAAAAGGGTAAAAAAATTGGCATACTAATATTCATCTTTTTTTCTTAGTTAATTTAAAAAATTGTTTTCATTGTTTCTACTATTTTTTTTTTCAGAGTGGTGTATAATAAAGAAAATGTATTGTCATATACTGTTATATACAACGTTAATAAACAGCTCCTGTCCGTTCCGTTCCTATCGCATTTGATATACCTTTGAGCCTTGGCACACCTGGCTATGTTTTCATTTTCTCCAGACGTAGTGACTTGACGGATGGCTCATGTGATCTACATCGTAGCCAGAGGTTAGCCTTCCCCTTTCTTCTTTTTGGCCCTCTTCGTCCATGAAATGGGTCAAAGATCCTTGGGTGGGGGGTGTTTTCTTGCGACCTGCTGAAATTTGCTGGTTCCAAGGTCTCCTCTGTGCGTTTCTGTTTAGTCAATGATGACTCCCATACATTTGGCCCGCTCCTGCCGACTACTGCTGCACTGGCTCACGCAGTCTTCAAATTGGAAAGTGGAAGCCCCATGTGGAACCCCAACCAGTGGTGGCGTGCCAGGCTGCGTCTTCTTGTAATTTCAAGAAGATGGAGGAAGGGGTTTGGGCCTCCAAATGGGTTGCCTGGTGTGCAGAAGACAAAGGGCGAAATAAGCTTGATCCTTGGTCGTATACTTCCCTTGCAATGTTTCTTTTTTCTATGGCAATTGCAACTTTTGCCAATTTTTTTTTTTTTCATTTGATATCCCAACAACTCTATATAATTGTAATGCCACTCTTCTTGTAATTGTTTTTGTCAAAATGCTTTGAGTTCTACGTTTGTCTTAGCATTGAACAAGCCTCTATACCACACACATACACATCTTCATAATGGACTCCAGATTGAACAGATTGATTAACTTGCAAGTTACTGCTGGTACCGAATTGAGAAAGACCTCAATTATCGGTACTATTGGTCCAAAGACCAACAATGTAGACTCGTTGGTTGCTTTGAGAAAGGCTGGTTTGAACATTGTTCGTATGAACTTCTCTCATGGTTCTTACGAATACCACCAATCTGTCATTGACAATGCCAGAAAGTCTGAACAGGTCTACCCTGGCAGACCTTTGGCCATTGCTTTGGATACCAAGGGTCCAGAAATCAGAACGGGTACCAACGTGGATGACGTGGACTACCCAATCCCACCTAACCACGAAATGATCTTCACCACTGATGACAAGTACGCCAAGGCCTGTGATGACAAGATTATGTACGTCGACTACAAGAACATCACTAAGGTTATCTCTCCAGGCAAGATCATCTACGTCGATGACGGTGTTCTATCTTTCGAGGTTTTGCAAATCGTTGATGACAAGACTTTGAAGGTCAAGTCTCTAAATGCCGGTAAGATCTCTTCCCACAAGGGTGTTAACTTACCTGGTACCGATGTTGACTTGCCAGCTTTGTCTGACAAGGACAAGGCAGACTTGCAATTTGGTGTCAAGAACGGTGTCCATATGATCTTCGCTTCTTTCATTAGAACTGCTGATGATGTCACCACTATTAGAGAAGTCCTTGGTGAGAAGGGTAAAGATATCAAGATCATCGTCAAGATCGAAAACCAGCAAGGTGTCAACAACTTTGACGATATCTTGAAGGTTACCGATGGTGTTATGGTCGCCAGAGGTGACTTGGGTATCGAAATCCCAGCCCCAGAAGTCTTGGCTGTTCAAAAGAAGTTGATTGCTAAGTGTAACTTGGCCGGTAAGCCCGTTATCTGTGCTACCCAAATGTTGGAGTCCATGACCTTCAACCCAAGACCAACGAGAGCTGAAGTTTCCGATGTCGGTAACGCTATCTTGGATGGTGCTGACTGTGTTATGTTGTCTGGTGAGACTGCCAAGGGTAACTACCCAATTAACGCTGTTACAACCATGGCTGAGACTGCCGTCATTGCTGAGCAAGCTATTGCTTACTTGCCTTTGTACGACGACCTAAGAAACTGTACTCCTAAGCCAACTGCTACCACTGAAACTGTAGCTGCTACTGCTGTTGCAGCTGTTAGCGAACAAAATGCAAAGGCCATTTTGGTTCTATCTACTTCTGGTAACACTGCTAGATTGGTTTCCAAATACAGACCAAGATGTCCAATTATCTTGGTCACCAGAAATCCAAGAACTGCAAGATTTGCACACTTGTACAGAGGTGTGTATCCATTCGTCTTTGAAGAAGAACCATACGCAGACTGGAGCGAGGATGTCCATGCCCGTTTGAGATTCGGTGTTGACAAAGCCAAGGAATTCGACTTCGTCAAGAATGGTGATGCTATTGTCTCCATTCAAGGTTTCAAGGGTGGTGTTGGTCACTCCAATACCATGCGTGTCTCTATTGTTGGTGGTGAAAAGGAAGACATTTAAGTGAAAATTAATAGACCGTTTTCATGATTTTTAAAGTCTATTTTTTTCCCCAATGAATTTCCTTTTGGTATGAATCTACTTATGTGCTCGAAATTCTATAAATGAACTATACAATATATATATACATAAGTATCTATGATAAAACTAGTTTTTTAATTAATTTTTTTGTTTATGACCATTCAATATTAAGTTAAGTATCAGTATGTTAAGTGCAGGAAAGAATATATATATAAATGTAAACAATAATGATTACGACTATTTTAACTTTGAAATTTACTTGACTTAGAAGCAGGTCAATCACATTAAATCGTATTCGATGTCTAGTTTTCTTTCTGTTTGAAAGGTATGTTTATTCCTGTTTAAAATTGGTATTATCCGTTTCATCAAGATCAGCTCCCATTCATGAAATCCCTCCCCATTTTGTTCATCATTCTCTATCAAATTCAATTCGGTTGATATGATGTTACCGATTCGGTTCAAAAAGTGTGACCTATTAGTGTTACAAAGTTTTACAGCATATTTCTCAAACAGATGAATATCCTTCTCATGAGGGCCATTATCTTTCGCTGTGAAATGGACCCATTGTTTTATCATATGACAGATATCCTTGAAGTTGGTTTGGTTTTGAAATTTGATAGGATCAAAGAGGCTATTTTTGCCTAACAGATGGTTATATTTGTTTTTCTCATTGTCCTCATTCAATTTGATTTTTTTCTTCATTTCTTTGACTTTCATATCTTCAATTTTTCTTTTAATTCTCAATTCCTTGCTGACTTCTGCTTTTAGTTGAGTCGGCAATGCTTCCAAAAATTGAGCCTCAAGAGTACTAGGAATATCATATTTGTTTTGATTCAATTCCCTAAGATTTTTCAAACCCTTCAATGGTGACTGTTTCTCAATTGAATCAAAATCTATCGGTGACTTATTTGGTGAGCTTGAGTCTGTTTTTACAGGAGAAGTGAATTTTAGCTTAGGAGTTGTTTTGAACAAATTCATTAAGCCTCGTTCATTCTGCATAATATCGGCGTTTGGTTTTACTAGTTTACTGAACTGAACAGATACGCCTCTCAATTCTTTTGGTGGACAGCCAAATGTTCTGAATATTGATTTGATTTCTGTTGCTATAGTGCCATGTTCATTTGTTGGAATACCAAGTCTGCTACTTCGATTATAGGCGTCGCATCTACCCATACCCATATATTTTGGTGGATCAATTGGTGCGCCATTAGCTCTTCGCATGATCTTTAAAGATAACTGTGAAACCTTTCGGTCCAGTTCATTTAACTTTCCAAGGAGATAATCGCAGCATCTATCAATAAAGTCGTCAACATCGTGGATATTATCGAACCTAATGCCCCAGTTAATTTCAATTGATAAAGATTTTCTCTCAAAATAATCTTCTGGTTCAAAAATCATTCTCAGTGACTCATCATTATCTAGACCTTCAAGGGCCAAATGTATCTTAGTGCCTAAGCTAACACCAATTGCCGACTTTAGAGTATCAATTGTAGATTTTGTTTTGAGCTCTAGAAGGGTCATAGGTTTTGATCCGTTAAAGGTTGCCTGCAACCTAGAAACCAGTGATCTCCCCACCCCTGGAAGATCTTTAAGCGAGAAAGATCCAAAAAAGCTACTATCTTCATCCCGTGATTCTTGTAACTGTCTTCTTGTCACAATGTAGTAGCCATTCGGTTTTGCTCTTTTCAAAGCTAGTCGTGCTAGAATCAGGGAACTTGCGCACCCAATACTGACAGTACAACCCGAAGTAGCTTCATAAATAAGACTTCGAATTCTCAAGCATAATTCTTTATTACTTTCAGGTAGTGACTTAGCACTATCGCTACTAGTATCAGACGATTGAGAATATACACTATCGTCATGTTCTATTTTAATGCAAACGGCTTCGTCAATCGATATGGGCAGGATCATGTCAAAGACGCCCAATGATCCCAGCGTTTCATAGAATTTTTCCGATTTTGCCTGTATCTCATCAAAGTTGTAAGGTAGTATGAATAAAGGTACATCTGGTGGCAGCAGTTTTTTAGCATGCCCTGCCCACATACCATTCCGTATACCATATTTCCTTGCGACATAGTTACAGCTTGCAACATCAGAGTTTTTGGACCCGTGGCAAACAACTATGACATCTTTATCGATGTCGCACTTGATTGCTGGATCCTTAGTTAAGTAGGCGACTGTTGCGAAGAAGCAGTCGAAGTCTATATGAAAGACAGAGAATTGGTCTACGTCTCTTCTCGGTATTCGTAGGTTAGAGTTGTTTTCGATAAACTCTTTGAGGAACTTGGCTCTTAGATCGATTTTCCACGTCGACAGGTGATGCAACCTTGAGTGTTTGAAGTAGTCCTCGATGAAGTTGGGGCTGGTGCAATCTACAATAGCGTTAGACGAATTGGAGGTGGCGTCCCTTCGCGGCAGGTCGAGCTGTTGCTGGTTCGGATGCAATGTATCTATCAGTGCATAATCACGCCATTCTAGCAGCTTCCCCTGGCTTATCGAGTCTACAATCCACGCCGGTTTCACCACCTTGTAGTTGGCAAACTCTATACGCTTCTTCAGCGGCAGGTTCGACGCCACGATGTGTGTGATGGACCGCTTAGCACTGAGGTGGTGCAGAAACTTCCCGCCATGCACGACGATCATCTGGTGCAGCTCGAACCGTCCAGGTACCGTGAACCCATTGATATAGATCACTAAGCCTGCAAATATCTGAGGGTAAACGTCACGGTTGTTGAACTCCGACGGGGACCTGAGCTCAAAGAGCTGACGCTTCAGCTTGAGGTCCTCCTCGGTTTGTTTCCTGGCTTTTTCGTAGAAATAGGCTCCTCTGGTGTACTGTCCAGAACGGGTTTTAGGCTTGGCCTCGGGACTCGTATCGCTGCGAGTCGTATCGCTGGGAGTCGCCACGCCGGGAGTCACGGCGCCGGCAGGCTCCTGCAGAGCTTCGTCCTCCAGCAACCTGTCCAGCAAGTCATCGTCCATGGCCCTTTTTTTTTGTGTTCCTCTCTCTCCCTCTCTCTATCTGGTTCCTCTTTGTTTGTTTGTTTATCGAACCAGGAAAGGGAAAGCTATATGTACGTGTCATCTGGCCGGTTGCCAGAGACTGCAACAGTAAGCTACTTCCCTTTGTGTGGACTTTAATAACATCGCTAACTTATTTTCCGCTCACGGTGCTGTCTGAGCGCTTTTTCTCTTCTCCCGCGCTCCTTCTGTGCATCGGGCAACGTTCATTGTTCCGGAAAAATAGATTGTTCCGGGGCGAAGGCTCGCCACGTTCCACGCAACCTTCCTTTTTACCGGATCTGGAAATAGAGCAGATCCCGCGGTGCTTCTAGAAGTTCGATTGTTTCCAGCTCCCTTCTTCCCACGACTCGCTCTCCGACAACCACGTTGGTCCCAGCACTGCAGCGATTGTCTCCGATTGTCTCGTGTTTCCACGCATCGAATAACTCTCAAAGGCGCCTTTCGCCGCAAGATCCGCCTCGCATCTGCAGCTGTATCTACGCACACCTTCCCATCCCTCATTGCTTTTTTTTTCTCTTGCTTATCCGTCTGTGCTTATCCGTCTGTGCTTATCCGTCTGTGCTTATCCGTGCGTGACCTTCTTTGTTCCGCACCTTCTCTGCACTTCCGTGCACTCTCTATTTACACTCAGGTGCACCCGCTTCTAGGCGAGCCCACGTTTCTTCCATTCCGTCCCTTCTCGAACCCTGAAACGTGCAGGACCCCCCCCCCCAGCTGCGCGTCTCCCTCGGAGGCTCCCAGGTGTGCACATACTCGCGAGGGGTTTTTCCCTGCGTCTCTCGGCTTGCGGCATATGTGCGTCCCGGCTCGAAGTTGCAAGTGCACTATGGGCCCCCCAGGGCAAAAAAGCCAACTGGAGTTCGTCCGACAAGGAAAAACTCCATTTAGGACTTTGGGAAGTTGAAAAAAAAAAATTGAGTGTTGAAAAAAAAAAAAATTTTTTTCATTCTTTTCGATCATGTAATCACCTTTTATAAAATGGGATTGGATTTTTGACTTGTCTGTAATTGAAAGAAAATTAAGGTCTCTCCTGAAAGAAAGAAGAATTATTTATATATCCCACCTCTCCGTAGAAATTACATAAATACCATTTTTTCTTTCAAAGAAAACCAAACGTACGACCTTTTGATTTATAAAGCAAAAAAAACACTATGGCTATTGAGAATGACTTGGACAACTGGGTTAACAATGAGAAATTTCTCACCACTTCTGAGTCTTCCACGTCTCTAGCCACCTCTGGGTCTCCGTGGTTCGAGCCGCTGGAGAACATTATCTCTTCGAGCTCGAGCTCGAGCGCTGCGTCTCCGGACTCTAACTTCTTGATTGACGGGAACCACAACGATGTGTTCCTGCTCGATAGGGGCTTCGAGCTGCCACACGACGTGCGTGTGAAGCAGGAGGACGAGCTGGTCACGCTGGACTCGGCCGTCCCTTCCTCTGGCTGTGCCGACATGGCTCCTGCCTCCGGGTCCTCCGGTGCGAAGAGGATGAAGAAGAAGGCGCCCAGGAAGAGGCTGACGCAGAACCAGAAGGAGGCGCACAACAAGATTGAGAAGCGCTACAGAATCAACATCAACAGCAAGCTTGCCAGGCTGCAGCAGATCATCCCCTGGGTTGCCAGCGAGCAATCGACCTTGGAGGTGCTGGAGGCCGGTAAGAAGGCGAAGAGTGAGGACGCTGACGACGACTTCGGCATCCCCACCACCACCCCCAAGCTGAACAAGAGCATGATCTTGGAGAAGGCAGTTGACTACATCCTGTACATGCAGAACAACGAAAAGCTGTTTGAATTGGAGGTCCATAGACTGAAATCCGAGCTCGGTGCTGTCAAGAAGGAGAACGACTTGCTCAGGGAGGCCAAATAATTCAGCAGCTCCCTTCCCCTTGATCTCAGAACTTCTTCATTCCGCAGAGGAATTCAAGGAGAATTGGGTTTCTTTGCCCTTTTTTCAGGATATATTCATTTATCTTCTTGAAATTGACACTAATTGATTGCACGGGCTCGGGAAAATGTTTTTTTTTTAACCTTCTGTTGAATCTTTAACATTCTGTTGAATCCATAACATCCATACCGTTGGTACAGATGAAGAAATGACAACTTTTCCGGCTTGACAATTTTCGAGCTGTTATCTTAGCTCTCTCCAAAATGGAAAAGGAACTGACGCTGTGTTCGCCCAGTTAACGTTAACCAAAAAAAAATTATAAAAATTACTATTATTACTATTCTTCGATTGATTACTTTTGGAAATCCTCCCATGTTTTACAATCCTTTTGATTTCCGCACAAAAAAATAATGAAATAAAAAATTAAGAAGTGTGTTTACAGATAGCCTTCCAGCGCTGAGTTCAGCAGTACAGAGCGGGGGAATGGAACTTCAATTCACTTTACTTTCTTTTTGCTATCCACCTTTAACTTTACTGACCTATAATATTCTTTCAAGACTATTCGATGACTATGACAAAATAATCAATTGATGCTAATGACTTTTTTTTTACAATGAAATAGAACAGCAAGTTTCCAAATATACCTGGACTTTCTTTTTTCTCCTTCATTTATGATTACTTTAATGACTTTATGAACAAACTATTTTTTTTTTAACTTTTGGAATTAATCTTTTTTCTTTCATTTTTACCTACCACCAAAATGTGTTATTTTTTGAAAGAAGCACAGAAATTTACAAGAGACTTACTCATTCGTTTGATTTTAGTTACCACGTTATGAAGATAAGAACGGGAACTAATATATCTGATAAATTATTTTTTCACTCACTTGGAAATTACTTCAACTGACTTATATATACTCAGGATACAACTTTTTTAGACACGAAAAATGATATAAAAATTTACCTCAAACTAATAAAAACCTTTACTTCGCATTATATCTCATCAGCCAATCTACATAAAGCAAACCATATAAAGGTTCCTATCTACTTCCTTATAGTCTTGTGGATGGTGTGGTCATTGGATGGATATAGATTAGTAAAGATAAAAACAGTAATAAAAATAAACTGCTCCTGGGGAGGTTCGAACTCTCGACCTTCAGATTATGAGACTGACGCTCTTCCGACTGAGCTACAGAAGCATGCTAATTAGTTGAGGTTCTCTCCAAACGGAGCTGCCATATGAACTCGTAAAAAATTTGGCTCGAAAAAATGGAAGTGCACTAACCTGGCCATCACCGTATCGGTTATTGATCAGCGATAAATACAAGAATAAGAGTAGATATTGGACATGGATTGCGATACTATAGTGTCCAGCAAGCTACGAAGTCAAACAGATGACACCTCATTGCTACTGCAAGATTTTGCTTTTCAGCAAAGGTTCAGTTTCTCAGATTAATGCTCTTCGCGTCACCGAAAATTTTTCAGCTATTGACCTTTTTTCATTCTGCTCTATGAAAAAAAAATATCAGAAAAGAATCAAGAAGAGATAGCAAGTGACATCAGTTTGCCTTTTAAAAGACTAACCCTTTTGCTTTTTTTCCGGTAGCAAAGTTGAAATTGAGCAGTGTATGAGAACAGGCTGTTTGAGATAGCCTACAAAAACGTCCGAATATCAATAATCAACTACAAATACCAAAAGAAAAATTTTTTTCCAAATCAGTAACTGCAAGGACGGTTATTATAGTGTATTCCATACGTTCTAGCGGATTTGCTTACCTGAGCAACTCAATCTTCTCTCTGATTGTGGGGCAATCAGAATTGTATTTTTATTAATCAAAAACTGGATTACTTATATTTGTTTCCTGGAATCAGTTCAAGAAAGGTGGAAATTGTTTTTTGGGCCAGCCATACTCTAGGAAAATTTTTCTTAGCGGATAGAACATTTGTGCTCTATTAACAAACTAACTTGAATAATGGATTATGTGCCGCCTCAAAAACTTGACAGTAATGTCTATTTTGGTTCTTTAGCAACACTCATGGAGCCGTTAGATTTACAACGGAGCAATATTCGATACTTCATCGGAGTTAACGTTCCATGTGCAGTCTTTGCAAATGCGTACAGCATGTTAAGTAAACCATACAATGAGGAGCTAGTCATGGTCAATCTGGAGGATGATCTTTTGATAAACGTGAATGACTGTTATGACGTAAACACTAATGAGTTGATCTCGCAGTACCACAGAAATAACACATATCTTTTACAGAAAATGCTGAATGGTGGCAGCGAAGTCTTTGAAAAGCAAACGTCATTCATGGTAACACCACCAGTAACGCCAGTTGGCACGCGGTCACAACAAAGATATTCATACCTCGACGATGAAAAGCCTGCCAACTGTATCCTTGGTTCTCACGTGAGTTCCAACACATTCAAAGAGCATAACCTGGATAGATTCAAAGTGTTCAATGAGTTGATCTCATTGTTTAGGAAAACAGATTGTAATGATAATATCCTTGTCGTGTCAGAAACTGGGAATGACCATGAGCTAATAACATTGCTAATATCGATAATTTTGAAGAAGGAGCCATCGACAGCAATTATGGACGCATTACAGTTCGTCAAATGTTGCCGTGTGACTGCTGATCCAATTGCCAGAGAGGAGCAAATATTCTGGTCCAGTGGTTTGATAGGTTATCACGAACACGTCAAAACCACGGGGATGTTCTGGGGCCCAGGTTCTGCAATGGGACAGCTGGCAGGAAGCCCCGTCAGGACAAACAGGAAGAACAGGAACACAGAGTCACATGAACAGATTTTCAGTCCCACCGCTAAAATAGCTGCTTCAGATGGAGGATTCCAAAGAAGAATTGCTAGTTGTAAAAGAGTGAGAATCTAACTATTCAGTTCGCAAAGCAAAAAAAAAATATTCTACATCCCGTGCTATCTTAGGAAATAAATTCTTTAACCATATGTGTATAATGTATATTATAATTGAAGTTACACACTGACGACACGACGAAACTCCTTTTGAGAAGCACTACAATTCTCAATCAATCAAATGAAGTTTCCATTTGAGATTATATAAGAAATTCATATTCACGTTATCATTGCATAGTATTTGATTTACACTATTTCTTGCCTGCACCCTGCAGAGCCTACATAATTATCTAAGCAAGGGCCTGCTACAATTTGTCCCTACTATCATCTCGTACTGGAATGAAGACAATAACTGCACGGTTAAGGACAAGTGGAGGCCTAGATCTATGGAAGAGCAAGCCGCATTATTACACGTTTTTGAGCCCCTATTGTAGATGTTGTGCACGGTGTATACAAGGATAGGAGTCAACGATTGTCACAACAGCCGGGTTGCTCAACAAGGCCGGCAATTCTGGCTTACTTAGACTTCCAGAAGATTGCTGCGGAGAAGCTGCATGTAAATAAAATTTTTGCAAAGCTTTTGTCCCAATGGGTCAAGAATGGACAATGAATTATTGACCCTCTTACAGTAGAAAATGTTGTTGTAAAGTAAAATATGTTAGGTTGGTGCGTTGTCTCCGAACAAAACATTAAATGTTAGCCATAAAAAAAATAAATAAATAGTATGAATAATGTGATATGTTGACATAGTTAAGTGCTTAGCTATCATTAACATTCAGCTTAGCTAACTGAGGATAGTTTAACTCTGGAACATAAGGAACAAGTTACAACAAATTTATCATGAGACTTTGCTTAGATTGAATTTATTCAGTAACAACAATCTACTTGATTGGTTGATTACAAACTTAGGAACTTTGCCTGTGCTATTTGTAATTATGGTGAAATTGAAATAGATTAATAATATTTAATGATGTAGAAAGGTCAATAATATATAGTATACATATGGGAAATGTTAAAAAGTTATAGAATAAAAGAAAATTTACAACCCAGATATCGCGCGTGAGAATAAATAATGTTTTATTCATACTGAAAGGGTATGTTAGTAAAATGAGGAGAAAATGTGGAAGAGAATCGTTATATCCAAAAAATAAACTAAGTGCCCTTTCCTATTTGCCGTGATAAGAAGATAATTTGAACAGCCAAATCTCCTACATTTTCTTTTGTTTAGAAGTTTTGTCAAATAAGCCAATTCTAGTTTGAGGCTTTAGTCAACACATCAAAGGAACCAGTACCAACATTGTTTAGTTTACCTAAGACAATTCTGGCTGATGGAGATTCCAGTTGTTCACGTTCGTTATCTAAGACTGCCTTTGTCAAGAATTGACAGGTTGTTTCGTAAGACATCTTCATTAGGGAAGAGGTAGAAGTTTCCATACCTTGTCTGTTGAAAGCAAGATAAGTACCTTGTCTTGTCATCATATCAGCAATCAAATCCAAATGACGGAAAGAAACAGAAATAGCATAACGAGAGAAAACGTTATTAATTTCATTAACAATGGTATTTCTAGCAGCTTCGACACCATATGTATTCAAGACAGAGGCAATATCGTTTGAGGTAATACCATCAACATCAATGAAGGCTTCTTGGTCCCACATGGCTTGGAAGTTAACACCCTCTGTGACTAGAACTCTGTGGCCCTTTTCTGGTTCTGGACGTATACAACGGTCAATGTGTGGAACTTGTCTAATAATTGTCTTTCTACAGATATCCTCCACGATATTAACCATCAGCAGCTTTTCAGTATCAGCAGCTAACTCCAGTTTGAACTCACACCACTTACCGCTCTTATCATCGAAATTGTACTTCGTGATGAACTTATGGTTAGTGATTATAGCCGATTGACGGTCTCTCTGCTCTTTATTCATGTTATTGTTGGCATCAGCAATCTTGGAATCGATCTCATCCATGCTGACATCATCTTCATCCTCTGAGTCAGAAGATGACGAATTAGATTCCATGTCGGAGTCAAGATCTTCATCAGAAGACTTTTCAGCTTCCCTCATCGTTTCAATTTCATCCTCGTCAGGTTCGTCGTACGATACAGATTGCTTCGTTTTCTTGTGGTATTGTTCTTCATCGTTATCCTCATCCATCTTTTTGCTTGAACCCTCTATAGCACCCATTGTAGTTTGAGCTTTAGGAACAGCAATACCAATATCTGGAGATGAATCCTTCTTTTGTTTCTTAATTTCCTTGACGATGACTGTTTCTAATGCACGCAAGAATTTAGTGGCAATGATCGATTGTAATTCTTGCTTTGAAACATCATATTCTTCATTATATTCTGATTCATCGAAAAATTTCATGTTAATAACATAAGAACGAGAGGAACCTGCTGTTTCTGTGACGTTAACCTTATCGATTACTTCAGACAAAATAACCTTAGATACAGACTTACAGAAGGTATCAGCAGTTTCATCAGATACATCATTCCAAATAGGCAAGGTCATCTGTGGAGTCTTAATGGCTGCAGATGCAGTCATAATAATTTCTCTCATACGAGGAATACCTAGTGTCACATTAGCAGCACCGTGACCAGCAAAATGGAAAGTGTTTAGAGTCATTTGGGTGGATGGCTCACCAACAGACTGGGATGCAATGATACCTACAGCCTCACCAGGGTTGATCAATGATCTCATATACTTCAGTTGCATCAATGCTCTGAATTTCTTCTCATTTATATTGTTGTACTTTTTGAATGATTTTGACTCTTTATCTAGGAATAGTTCTAACTTGTCTTGGAAGTTTTCAGAAACAGCACCTAAATATTTAGCTGGATTGTATTTGCTTAGAACTGGGTCATACTTCAAGCTCTGTTTATAATGCTTTTCTTCAGAGTGTTTCTTTCTGTTCTTCAGTGTCTTTTTGGAGTATTTCAGAGCAGTTTCAACGTCAACATGTTCAACCAAAGCAGATGGATTGTATTTCTTCAATAACGCATCATAATTGTCCAAACAGAAGTCAAATTCAGTCATATGTGATTCCTTCGTGACGTCAACAGCATCACCACCATACAGGAATTGAATTAGAGTACCATCTGCATCTCTGACACTGTTATCATAAGAAATATGAACACCTTCCAATTGCTTTGTCAAACAACGCTGTAGATAACCAGATCTGGATGTTTTCACTGCCGTATCAATAAGACCTTCACGACCAGCCATACAATGGAAGTAATACTCTTGTGGTCTGATACCCGAGTAGAAACGGCCCTTGATGTAACCACCTGCTCTGGCATCTGTTTCATAAGGCTTGAATGATGGTAGTGTCTTACCACTAACCATAACTGGTACTCTTCTACCTTCTAAAGCTTGTTGACCCAACAAACACATAATTTGAGAAACGTTAACATTTGAACCTTTAGCACCAGACAGCGCCATTGCTTGCATCGAGTTCTCTGGGAACTTCTTCATTGTGCCGCCTGGCACACACTTGGAAACAACCTTAGAAGTAATGCTGTTAACCTTGGAGGAACTCACTGCATCAAGAATACCAGATTTGTTGTTATCACGTAAAATTTCTTCCAGACGCTTCAACAGCTCAGGGTCATCGGATGGTGTCTCACTATCCAGGTTTGTAACCTCTGCCGCAGCTTGTCTACCGATATCAACAGATTCCGACAAAATCTCCCTTCTCCATTTATTACCGTCTTCAGTCAAACGCAAATCATCCATACCACAGGTGAAAGCGGTTGCAGTGATATAGTTGGTGAAAAGTCTACCCAAAACAGAAAGCACCTTAGCAGCAGTCTCTGGACCATATACTTCATGTAGCGAGTGAACAATACCATACTTGGAGGCACCATATTGAGATTTATCTAAAATACCACAGACTAATTGACCGTCCTTAAAGATAACATCATTCTCGGATGAGTGCTCACTCCAGTATTCATTCTTAATTTTATTAGACGATTTTAGATTGATACCAGGCATGTCTGGTGGTGTCACGTTCAATAACACAGTAGTAATAATTTGCTTACCAGTCCAAAGAGGAACAGGTTTGTGGATAGCAGGTGGTAGAGTAACCAACTTAGATCTTGTTGCATGTCCGTCCTCAGGACGTATGCAGCCATAAATATACTGCTGATATTGCTCTCTAGTGAAGAAACTGTCCTTACTAGTCAACCAAACACCGGCAGAAATATGATCTTGAATCAAACCTCTGACAGGGGAACCAGACGTTGGGGTCAAATACTGAGAATCAGTATTAGCCAAGTTGAAAGCTTCAGCTCTCGCATTTTCATTTTGAGGAAAATGCATGTTCATCTCATCACCATCGAAATCAGCGTTATAAGCACCTGTGTTGGCATAATGCAAACGTAAAGTCTTCTCACCAGGAAGAACTCTAACTTTGTGACCCATCATGGAAGCTTTATGCAAAGTTGGTTGACGGTTCATCAGGACAATATCTCTGTTCTTGATGTGACGATAAACCTTCTTGTTCAATGTATGAGTCGTTGGGTTAGATGATGGTGTCATCAACTGGTTAGCCAAAGCTTTACGCTGCTCAAGAGTCATGCCAACAAGAGAAATTAGAGAGCCATCTTCATTTTGGATCTGGGTTGCACCTGGCCATTTGTCTGGACCATTGATGATAGCTTGACGTAATTCAGCAATGTTATAGGAAGTGACAGGCTCTGGGTATGTCAGTTTAGTAGCAAAAACTGGAGGAACACCAATTTCATTTGTTTCGATATTTGGATCTGGGGAGATGACGGAACGTGCAGCATAATTGACACGCTTACCCATCATGTGCTTTCTAAACAAACCTTCCTTCTTTTCCAAAGCTTGTTTCACACCTGGAATTGGAACTTTACCACCAGTGTTACCTTGTGCCTTTGTAGAGTCAATGAAAGAGTTTACATCATTTTGGATGGTCACAAATGCATTCATTAATCTACTGAATATTATTCTTCTGTCGTCTAGTGACACCTTATCCTTCTGAAGAGTGGATAGTTCATCATTTAGATCTCTGATCAGCAGGGAGGTGGTCAAGATCTTAGACAAAAGTTGGTTTTGGGCATTTTCATGGACCTCATCACCCAATTTTGAAGGCAAACGGAACCTGGTTGGTGGGACCACCAGCACATCCATGAAGAACATGTCAGCCTTGACCAGCTTCTTAGAAAGATTTGGCTTAGAATGGAATACGTATTGTAGAACTTGCTGCTCCTTTCTGAATACGGCGCTTAGAATGTTTCTAACCTCAGTTGAGAGAATGTAAGTTGATCCGGTCTTTGGTCTCGCCGTAGGATTTCTGCCAATGTCGAAAGAGTCCTCCGTCGTCTCCTTGCCGTCCAACTTTGCACTTTGCTCCTGCTTCTTCAGCATGTCACGGCGGACAAACCCTCTGACTCTGTTGTTCGTCAGCTGCTTCTCATTCAGAGCAGTCTCGAAAATCTTGGTGAACCCATCCTTTCTGAACTTTGGAGAGTACATACCACAGTTGTCACACTTGGGCCTCATGAGGATCTTCTTGTGGAACTCGTGGACGAGTTTCTTCCTCTCGTCGTTGACGGTGGCAGTGAAGGTACCTTTCTCAGAGGTCCTGCCCTCGGAGATAGCCTTTGCGATGGAGATCTCCACGAACTCCTTGCGCCTGGCCCTCAGCTCCTTGGCCAGCGTCGTCGACATGTCGTTCTTGGAGTCCTCCTCGCCGTCGTCCTCAATAGCCTCCATGGCGTTGTCCAGCTGCACGTGGTCCACCTGGTAGGACTCATCGATCAGCCCGTACTGCAGCAGTCTGAGCTTGCAGGCGTAACGGTGGACGTCGAGAGCCTTCAGCTTGAAGTGGTGGCAGAAGAGACACGCCGACCTCAGGTAGATGTACAGCTGGTTGAAGAACAGCGGGTTGTAGCATGGGACCGGCAGCTCGATGTGGCCCTGGTGGCCGGGACAGAACTTTTCATCCAAACCACATGTCCCACACAAGTTCCTGAGGAACGCACCCAGGGCCAGGTCGTACAGACCACCGGCGATCGGGTGGCCCAGATTATCAAGAACTGTGGGGTTGGTAATCTGCTTCGCGGACAGGTTTCTGATATCCTGAGCTGTCAGGATACCGAAGTCAACAGAGGTGATCTCTGAACCGACAGGCTTAGAGATATCCATTGTTGATCCTGGTATATTTCTGTAAGAGGGAAGATGAGAAGTGGGGTCTCTCTTAAAAGTTAATCAGGATAGAAAAATGGAAAAAAAAAGAAGCTTGTTCAAGAGAAGAAATGAAAGAAAAATTTTTTTGTTTTCCCTTCAAGTCCAACCTCCAAGAAAAAAAAAAAGTCTTTTCGTTATTCTCCCTACTAAATAAGGATTAGTGGTACTGCTATTATACAATAGGAAAGACTGTATCTGATTCTAGGCTTGCTTATCCTTTTCTTTACCAGTTCCAATTTAAAAAAAGAGTTGCGATGCGATGCGATGCGATGCGATGAGCTTTGTATAAGCATTGAAGCTCTGAAAAAAAAAATTATAAAAATTTTTTTTTTCAGTATTGGCCATTCCAATCCCTCAATACACAGGTAACAGGGCAGACGCGCAGAGAAACAGTCGTGGGGGACAGATGGGAAAGGACAGACCCTGCGCTGGCTTCTGTGAACGCTCTTTTCCCCGTGAATGGAATATTTTTTTGCAAACTCATTGTCACATCGCTCTGTACTCACGGCACGTGAATACCAGGGTAACAAATGCACGTGTTAAATACGGGTAATATACTCACGTGTTATACAGGGTAATACAATAACGCAGCAGCACTGATCCGGGTAAAGTTTGAAAAATTTTTTTGAATTTTTTTTGTTTTTTGGAATTTTCCCATTTCCAGTTCGATTTCGCAGTAAAATTTTGCAAGAGAGCTGGGGGGCACAGAGAGAAATGGCGTGCAAGCGTTGCGGACAGAAGAGCGATGAGCTTTGCTCATCGCATAAGCTCTTGGTTGAAGAGCAGTTTCTTTGTTCAGTGCTATAGCTAGGGAAGGGTGCATACAGTAATTATATTTGGCGTACTTTGTATTTGGTTTAGTAATTCCATTCCTGAGTGGTTATTCTAGCTTCTCTGCAACGTTGGAATAGATATAAAGAGACAATAAAGACCAAATGGTGCAAGTTAAGAGGTCCGCTGTAGAGGAGCGCAAGGCTCAATTCATCAAAAGACACAAGAAGCAGGTCAAGAACCCGGTTGATCCCGAGACCGGTGTATCTAACTGTATGCTGCGTGTTCCGTTTGCTATGTATGTTTCGCTGGCACCCATGTACCTGAAGGAGGCCAAGCAGGGCATCATGAGACAGCACCTGGACCCCATGATTATGAAGTACAACAGCAAGGTAGGCGGTGTGGTTCTCGGGTACGAGAATCTGGAGATCATCGATGCGGACCCGCTGAACGAAGGCGAGGATAAGCTGGTGAAGGTGACTCCGGACACGCCCTTCGGTTTCACGTGGTGCAATGTTGACCTGTACATCTGGCAGCCCCAGGTCGGCGATGTGCTGGAGGGGCACATCTTCATACAATCGGCGTCCCACATTGGTATCCTGATCCACGATGCGTTCAACGCCAGCATCAAGAAGAACAACATACCCGCCGACTGGTCGTTCGTGCACAACGAAGACGAGGAGCAAGAGGAACAGCAGGAGGACGACACCAGCAAATCCAACTACAACAACAGGTCGCTCGGCCACTGGATCGACTCCAATGGCGAGAATATCGACAGCAAGATCAAGTTCAGAATTAGAAGCGTTTACACCACCGGCAGAGTGATCTCCGTAGAGGGCACATTACTTGAAGACCCTGCCATATGGGGCCAAGGCCAATCTCGGTCTCCTGCGGAGAAACTTCCAGTGGTATCAAACAAGAAGATTATATTCGACGATGAAGTGTCAGCCGAAAACAAAGAAACACACCAGGAATTGGAAATACCAGACGCCAAAGAGGACAAGGCGGGCGAGATTGTTTACGAAGACAACTCTGGAAGCAGTTCCAGCGACGACTCGAGTGAGAGCGAATAGATGCCAATCATCCTCCCCCAATCAACAAGTAGCATTACAAATAGAGCATATATGCATACTGTTTTCATTTTTTGTCCCACCCCCCTCTGAAAAATTAACTAGATCTGCTTCTGATCTTCATACCTTTACTATCCCGATCTGTATGTAGTTTCAGAATCAAAATGTGTATATTAATAATTTCTTCTAATAAACGACCATATAAATTTTTTTTTTTCAGGATAAATTGTTTATTTAGTAGGGAACTACTTGATGGTTACATAAGATTGAGACTTGTACTAAGCAAGCCTATTTTCTAAAAAAAAAAAAGATAGGATGTGATCAAAATGATTGAGAGTATGCTCGTCTCAAAAATAAAAAAGAGAATACAGTGATAGAAGAGACAAAAAAAATAAGTTGAAAAAATCCAAAAAAACTAATAGTAAAAGAGAAAACCAGAATAAAAAATAACCACCAAAAATAAAAAAGAATGAGAACTATCGAAAGAAAAATATTGATGAAACTTGGAAGTAAAATAAAAAAAATGGTGAAAGTGAAAAAAAAACAGCCCCAAGTAAATAGTGTAGAAAAAACCGACCCAGTGAGAATTAATTATTAAATTGAGAAAAAATTGAATTTCCTATGCAAAATGGAATGAAATAGATGAATTGAATGTCAAATTCTTATGATGATCAAACAGTAAAAATACGAGAGACACAACTCATGGGCGGTGCCCACTTTTGTCTTATCGTAAAATATCCTGATTGATTGCTAGAATGTATAGGGAATCACAGATAATTCTCAAAGTTGGAGTCGTCCAGCCAATGTACTTTCTCAAAGGCGGCATAGAGTCTTGACGCTTTGTTCACGTCGATTCTGCAGGCCTTTTGGGCGTCTGTCCTCCTGAAGGGCAGTCCTTTCTTCAACTTGTGCACTTTCTCGAGGAAAAACCTTCTCTTAGAGTCAAGATACAAATCGCAGGGGAGTCTGAGTGTCTCAGCCAGCACGAGTTCTGCAGGGTGCAGCTTGTCCTTGAGAGGGTCCTGTGACAAATCCATAGATGAGCCCTTCCACTCGATCTTCAGGCACTTATTGTTGTTTGCAGGGAGGGTGGAGAGCGGAGGAGAGTAGTCCACCAGTTTGGACCACGACATGTTTGGAACATACTGTGGGGCGGTGTTGACGGCTCTAGCCGACGCAATAGGGGAGCTTTGCACGGGAGCAGCACTTGCGGGCTTCTTTGCGGGCGCACGCAGTGGTGCGGCGGCCTTTGGCTTGGCAGGCTTGGCGTTATCGAAGGCAATGTGCTTCTCATAGAGCTCCAGGTCATCCCTGTAGTTCCTCCTGGGCACTCTCCTCTTGGAGACGCGTTCGGGGAGGTCCTTCTTCAGGGAACCGGAGACCCGGGGAGCAGCCCTGGTCTGTCTGGATTCCACAGCGGGAGCAGCGTTAGTAAGATGCCTGTACTGTGCTAGGAAGTCGAAAGTCGACGACAGCAGAATTGAGTCATTGCGATGAGGCGAGACAACGATCCCGAAATTGGCATCCTGCACCTCCTCCTGCGTGAACCGCGGAGACATGGGTGGCGACGGGATCAAGTCCACATCCTCCAGCAAGGGGCTGGGCTGTGGAGGCAGCTTGAACGAGCTCAATTGAGCTTGTTCCGGTTTAGGTGAGAACAACATGACTTATTTCTTTTGAACCTATTTCTCTAAGCTTAGTAATATTTTTTTTTCCTTCCCTTTCTCCAACCTTGAAGAATATTTCAACTCAATTGGAGAACCCAGAAATGCACTAAACCATGGCAATATTTATAAACTAAATAATTGTTTTTTTATTTTTTGTGTTATACAAGCTCATCGCAAAATTTTATTATTTTTTTTTTAGTAAACTTTGTTGTCATTTTGCTTAGCGGGGGTGGTGGGAATCCGTGATTCCTGCAGCGCCCTGCGGCACCTTCACAGCACAACCGGAACATTTCCCGAAAGCAAAACCGCAGTGCCCTGCATGCCCGTCTCAGTGACTCTCACGTCATCGCGCCAATCCTCTGAAAAGCACCAGTGCGCACACGGCAATTGCGCACAACGCAGTTGCACACGCAGAAGAGTCTAACGCCGAATAGGTGCCCGTCTCAGAACGCACCGCACGAGCCACACTTTACTCATTCTCCCGCAAGAGAAAAAAAAAGAAAGCAGAAAAAGAAAGAAGCCTATATGTGTGAAAGATGGCCGGTGCGGCGGTTTGACTGTCGATAACGGCGTGATGTGGCCGGGTAAGCGAGATTTACCGCTGAGAGATAAGGCGATAGTGGGCTGTGCTGTGCTGTGCTGTGCTGTGCTGTGCTGTGCTGTGCTGTGCTGTGCTGTGCTCTGGGGCGGGATGACTAAGAGATTGACACATATGCTCTGGATTTACAGAGAGAGTGGAACGGATAGCGGGAGTCATTATGTGATTACAATCCAGCGATGGTGGGGGGGGGGGGGGATCGCTTTTGATAGAGCGTGTGTGTAGTCTACCTTTGCATGTGCATGAATAGTGTGCCTGTGCGTCTCTTGCTTGGTTTCTGGACCTCCTCGGGTGTGGGTTCTGTAGTTTGCGATTCGGGGACGTGTGCTCCCAGGTCGACCTGCTCCACCGTGAAGAAGTCCCTGATGATGTCGTCAATCTCGTTGCTGAGCGAGAAGTCGTGGGTGTAGGTGACGTCGTTGTTGACCTGGTTGAGCGGGAAGAGGGTGGGCCCCATCTCGAAGTTCAGCTGGTCGATATCCTGCTCCTCCTGTGCAGCCAGTGCCAGCTCGTAGGTCTCGGCCAGCTCGTTCTTCAGGATGTTGTCGAAGAACGTCTTCTGCTTCTTGTACTTGACGCTCGCGAAGGGCGACAGCGTTTGCTCCAGGAACGTTTTCAGGGACGTGGATGCCAGGAGACATGCGTATAGTTGGAAAAGTGTGGCCTTCTTGAACCCGCCCATCTTGGACTGGAAGTTGCTCAGCAGTGTGCCTAGCTGCCCGACTAGCGTCTCGATGAGTGTCATGAACTCCTCAGCTTGACCGACGAACGGCTTGTTGAACGTCATCAGGACGATGTAGTAGTAGTACCAAAAGTACGAAATTGTAGGATCAGTTGTGATGTCCTTGTCCTTTAAGGTATCGTTGTCCCACTGTAAGAAGTCCGGCAGCGATTGCTTCCAGCACTCCACCTGCACGTTGAATCCTCTCAGAAACTGGACCTTGCTTTCCATGGTGTCTGCCTCAATAAATATCTTGGACGTGAAAAGTTGGACAATTCTTGACAGAACGATCAAGTTCTTTAAAGGTAGCGATATCTGCAACACATGTCTGCCCACGAACCTGAAGTCTTCTGTCCCCTCCACTTCAGGTAATTCGTCGGACTCTGGTATCGTCGAATTACTCACTCTCAGAGTTGAGTTTCTACCGAGCATCAAGCAGATGAAATGGTCGGCGATATAACAACCCCAGTATATACGGGAGCGAATCTCAAGCTCACTCTGAGTTAAGTTGTAATCAGAGTCGTCATCCATATGCCAGACCTTAGGGTCTAATTGGAAGCCCATGGCGTACCCGACCCTTATGGCAAGACCGGAGAAATACCACGCCATTTGCATGTTACCTTTCCCCAATTCATAAAATGCCAAACAAAAGAGAGCCTGAACAGTTGTAATTGTAGCAACGCTTTGCTCATCAAAAACAATCTCAAGTAGTGCTTTCTTGCTCTTTTCATAGTAAAACTCTGATAGGTGTCGCAGCTCCGGCGACAATCGCGACCCCAGCGCACACATTGAATAAACCAACTCCTCCGAGCAATATTGTGAGTTTTTGTAACTGTTCTCAGCATGGGCAAAAAATCCATATAGGAAACTTTCTCTGTGAACAAAAATGAAATGGCCAGGATAGAGCCACTTGTAGAAATTCGATAACGATTTGATGATCTTATAGTCCGAGGTTAAGTGATTTTGGGAGGTTTTGGAAGCATCATTATTCCTGATAATCACTGTAGTTTTCAGGTCAGAAATACGCTCTTTGAATTCGCCATTCAATCCTGAAGACGATTTATTCGACGACAATAATGATGACACAGATAGATTGGAATTTGACTGAGTCATGCTTCTTCCCTTGTTGTTTGAACTGTCCATATAAATACTACCTTTCACAAATGACTTTCTTGGCTTCTCGGAGGAGGTTCCATTGGTCTTTTCAGAACGTTGATGGTTTCCAACATTCCCAGTGTTAAGCGGTAATGCATCTTGAGAGCCAACCTCATGAAACGTACCTAAAGGAGGAACTGAATTCTGGATTTTAAGCTCATTTTCACTTTTAATCTCAGGCGAAGGCTGTCTTGAAATTAATGGAACATTACCGATAATATCACTAAGTTTCATTGAGTTCAATAACTCATCTTTATTCCCAGGAGCAAATGTTTCCACTAAATTTCTCATAGATGTCTCTAGATGTGCAATATGTTCTTCTAAAGATGTAACATACGAATTGCTGTATCTTTTCTTCCTTAAATCTTCCTCATTAATATTACATTCCATATTCAACCTCTTGCAATTCGCACACGGATAATCTAATGTGCATTTCTTTCTTCTCTTCCGGCAATTATAACAAGCTAATCTTTTCCTCTTAGAAGGTTTATTGGTATCCACGTTTTCTTCAACACGCACATGTGTGTCATCATTGGTAGTCTTCTGTCTCTTCGCAGCATTCAAGGGAAATGATTCATCTGTAACTATCCTCTTCAAAAATTCAAGTTTGTGCGCTTCCGATGGCTCAACCTTTGCATCAGCATCTACAGAATTGCCATGAAAATCCACACCAGGTTCCGGCACAATGTTATCAATCATTACAGAGTGCTTCGATCACACCTTCAGTATAATTATTGTGCCTACTCTATATTGATAACTTGCCTTCTGTTTTGAGCGAACCCAAATTGATTCTCAACAGTTGACTTTCTTACCAAACTGAAAAAAAAAGTGGATTACACTCTTGCTTGAGGTGTCAAGATCCAGATTATAAAAAAAATACTAAAATGTTATATATGACAACAACTTAAATTCACCGAAATTATTTGACATAATTCTTTTCATTGTTTGGAGCTCATCGACTCATTTTTTTTTTTTCAACGCTCCGGTTGTTCGACCAGGTCCCGCTCTTTCATCGTTTAACACAATTACTCACTACAGGCACACTGGCAGTATATTGAACAACACTACATAATTCCGATACTACTTTCAGTATCCATATTCATCGAAACTGAGTAAAACTTGTAAGCAATTTGATCAAATGCACGAGAGCTATTTTTTTACTGAGACTTTCAGCTGCATGAAAGTCATTTAATCTTCCAATAAATTGGTTTTGACTGATATATTGCTTTATATTTATGATACTTACAGAAATAGGCGTCGAGGTATAAAATTTCGTCGAACTCTTGTTTAGTGTATTCTTTAATTACAATTCATCCTCAATGAAATCTTCCTTTTGTTCAAGCTTGGTGGATTGATCTCTGCTCAATTTCTGCAACTTAGTTTCTAGAGCCTTGAACTTTGTAGAATCAACCTTTGCAGGCTTGAAAGATGATTTCCTGAGAGTGCGTACAGGTATCTGAAGTTGTAGGTCATTCAACAAATCCTGGTCAATTACCTGCAAGGAGTTAACATCAGATGAGAGTCTCTGGTAATGGATCCGAACAAAATCCCCACCATATGCTACTCTCATTTTCTCCAAATTCACGAATACAAATGGTTTCATGGAATGGAAAACAATATTGTTCTTTTCTATCTTTTCGGCCCAATAGCCTTCGTTCCAATATCCCGTGCCCATCATCTTTGGCATGGCAAACATTCTTTTTATTTCAGAATCATAAACGTCGACAACATCAACAGTTTTCATATCAGGTGGTATAATCAATAGCTTAGAAACATCATTAGGGAATATTAGATCGAGGAAGAGTAGCTTCGAAATGTCTAGTCTCCTCTTCCTAAAGCGTTGTGGCCGAATCCAAATTGGCCATTCATATCTTACAAATTGAATACTAACTTTTTTACCCTTAACAGCGGAGGATAGTACATCAGCGAAGTTTCTAAACTCCGTTGAGATGGAGGGTTCATCCCAGACAAAAAAGTTAACATTTCTTCCGCCTGTGGTCAAAATTGTGTTCAACACGGTGGTCTTGAAATTATCTTCGTCCTCTGGACTGGTCAATACTGTGAATAAGTTGATCGTTTCTGTATCGTATTCGTTGTTTTCGGCTAGACCAGTTGAAGAAACTTTAACATATACCATTTCTGGAAGTACAGATCTCCAGAATATGGCATCAGAGGGAATGTATTCTGCTTTAGGATTCATGGCAAATGAATCTACCTTATACCTGACGTCACAAGACTCGATTGTGTAGTTATCAGATAGATTTGAGATACCAAACTGAGCATAACCATATGTACTCATGGTTATGGTTTGATCTACAACATTTCCATTACTATCACGTAGTTCCAAGCAAATATTGGCCAGCCCTTCAACATTTCCTAATGCGATCCTATCCTCCGATGGATAAACATGTGCTTGCAACATAAATTTCTCGATGTTTTCATTATTATCAGTCTTGATATACCATGGCTTATCAACCTCATATTCAAGACCTGATTCCTTAATGGTTAGCAAGTCACGGAAATCTTCCAAATACAATCTACTATTTGGGGCAAAAGTAATACTTTCGGTACAGAACCAAGTAACTCTAATATTAACAAATGGTAGATCAATGAAGTGATCCATCAATGACAATAATTTTTGTGACCGCTCTTCAACAGGATCCAATATCAAATTTATATCCACTGCTCTATTTTCATCTTCATGAAGAGCAAACATTGTAAGGTCATTTATATCCTCCAATTGTCCTAAATCCATTCTTGGTAGTGACGTTTCAGTAGAGAAAAATAGTGACCCTTCGCTAGAATCAGCGGAGTGATAGAAAAGCTTTGTCATATAAGATGATAGCGACTCTATTAGGTCTGCGTCAATCTTTTCGGAGGAAAACCCTCTGAATACTTCCTCCATCACATATACTAAATCTATTGTTCTTTTACTCTCTTGTGTCAAAAATGCCTCAATATCACTGGTTTCAGGAAGGTAGTCATTGATATTAATCACTCTACCATTTACGATAAGTAAAGGTGAGCCATCCAAGTGACTTGGATCAATATCGAGTAGCCAGCTACTCAGATAACTGTTCGAATTGTGGCTAGAAGGAACTTTGCATCTGCCAACAGAAAATTTAGAAAAATCAACGTCACCCTTCCGACCTGAAAAACCTGACCAACAGGATTTCTTGCTGATATCACCAGTGTGAACTACTCTAACTCTAACACCAGAAAATTTATTTTTAGTAATGGCAGATAGGCGGCTTATAGCTGCTTCAGTGTTAAAATCATCAACCAAAGTGATGGTATGCAAAATGTTTTGTTTTGTATCCTTGGATTGTTCTAAAACACGGTCTTTGAACAAATCCAATGCGGTGTTGTTGAGTCTTGTGTAAGTAGCTTCTGCAAAGTAATCAGTGGTGAACTTGGTATTCCTTTTTGGGAGTGATTTCGTGTGCAATAGTTCTCTTATGTTGATGTTACTTTTGTATTCACCAAGCTTTGAAAGCTCCTCCTTTACAAATTGAACATCTCTCTTGACTGTTAATGCAAGCAGATAATTCCAAGAATTTCCTTTGAATTGAAATATGTCACCATTAATGATGATCGAAGTCTCATTTATCGATAATTCCTTCAAAACGTTTTTGAAGTCAGGTACTTGTTTGAAGTTGCTACCTTTCCCCTTTCCATTAGATTCCTTGATCTCAGTTAGATAATCAATCATCCCAGAGAGATCATCTTCAGCCTTCAATTCGTAAATTTTTCTCACAATCTTACTCTTACCAGAACTAGAAAATGGAATAAACCCAATCCTCTGAGGATATCCATTCTCAATAACCTGGAGTGCTCTTAGCATCGCATCCAATGCATTCTTGCTCTCAATATCAGATTTAATTTTATCCATATCAAGCACAAAAACAATTTCATTCCAATTCTGTCTCAATTCAGGAAGTTCCCCAAACTTTGACTTCTCAAAGAAAACATTCACGTCATCACTCAATTCTCCTTCATACTTGGGATCCATCTCAATATCATTAAAATAAATGATAGATTCTGAGTATCCCTTGACTCTATGAGTGTCAATTTTGTATGGTTGCAAGACATTGAGGTTTGGGATTGAGAAAATTGAGTAGGCTCTAACCAGTTTTTTGATGTTCTTCATTGAAATACTTTTTAGATGGTGTGCCAAAATTTCGCTTATACCGTTTATCAAATTTAACTCAGTTTTGACTACGTTTAATAAGGTGGGCATGTGTGCTAGTGTATACTTAACATACTGTCCGTTCACATACAGCCCCAACATATTATGGTCAATATTGATCTCTCTGAGCTTTTCGTTAGACGCAAGGATCTTGTCTTCCTTCTCTTGCACCTTCAGAATCTGAGGAACCAGAAGTGGTAAGTTATTGATTGTTTTCTTGGAATACTCATAAAATTTCCTGAAATCTCTGCCGTTCTTCCAAAAGTAGTCCGCTAGTGCGGTGATCAATTTGAAGTCCATCATCTCGATATCTTCTAACTTAACGTTTTTCAATTCATCGCTGGTCGGTTTCTTGAATCCCTGTGGAAGATCCAGGCTAATACCTGCATTGAGGATTCTTTCAACGGCACGATCATCAGATTCGACGGTAACACCGACCGGGAACGGGTTGTGTCCTAGCGGCGACTGTGGTCCACAGGTGCTTCTCCACACAAACCGCAGCTTCTTGGTCTCTGTGGCCTCGTTGTACAATGCCCTGCTGAACTCCTCGAACTCCTCGGAGTCTGGACAACCATAGAACACCACCAGAGGCACAGGCTTACCGCTGTGGTCCTGGGAATCCCCGATCACGATGTCGCTGTCCCTCAGCTCGCGCAGGTCTTCCACAGCAGCCTGCTTCTGCAAGTCATCCGTTTTGAAGTAGAACACCTGGTCCGGAGAAGTGTAGTTCACGCCGTTCAGGACAGCCACGTTGGCATTCACGCCGGCATACTCGACAGCAGCGCTGTCCATCACACCCGTAGGGTAGTGCTCGTAGGCGAGCCGGAACAGCGCCGCGAGGTCGGCGTCGCCGAACTCCTCGCTTATGATAGCAGCCAGCGAGTCAGCGAACTCGCCGTCAACTTCCTCGATCCCGGCGATGTACGGGTACAGCCCGGCCGCAACGTCCTTGTTAGGGGAGAGCCAGGCGAGGACAGTCCAGGCACGCGCGCGGTCGCTCACGACCACGTCCAGCGCCGCAGCCAGGAACACCAGCGACAATAGCAGCACACTGTTGAACAACATGGTAATCGCTTCTATGCTTTTTTTTTCTGCAGAGACAATGCTTGTAACCGTATATCCACCGTCAGAACTTCACCCAAAAATACGAAAATAGTTTCTGAGGTTGGAACCTTGCATTGTTACATTCCAACAGGTTCCAATCGGTTTTGCAGCACGGCTCCAACGGATGTTGCAACCAAGGTTCCTGAGAATCGTCCGCTGGAGGGGGGATACCACAGCTTGGCAGGCAAAGAGGTAAATCCTTGGCCTGCCAGTGCAAGATGGAAGGCCGTTCCTGGCCGCAGCAACGCAGAACATTCTCGAGGAGGCATTGCTGCAACGGCTCGAGGATGAAGATACCAATTCCTGGACCCCCCACCCCTCCAGGTGACTCTCTCCATCCACAAGTCATGTGACAAAGTTACCCAGACGCAATAAAAATTACCCTACCGGAACGCATGACCGTACGTCTCCAGCGATATAAACCTACCCGCACTGAAAAATTTCTGGAAAAAAAAATTTTTTTTTTTATTTTTTTTTTGTGCGGGCCACACCGGCCGTGAGTGGTCTTTTGCGCGTTGTTACTCATACTTTCGTGTGTGTTAGCCCCGGCTGCGCGATGAGCTATCGTTGCTGTAAGGTGTGCACTGTCTGATGGGGGCCTTAGCTTCAATTTTTTAGTGATCCACCTATATTTGATTTAAAATTAGCTTATATTGTAAAGGGTGAAGTTTAGATTTCTCAAAAATTTTAGTTTTCTGGAAGAGAACACCCTAAAAATTTACTTTTCAAGACGTTTTCTTCTAGAGCGTGCAGGTATCTCCGTGTCGATAGAAGAAACTTAGCTATGACTATCGGTGACAAGCAGAAATGGACGGCTCAGAACGTCAGAAACACCTTCCTGGACTACTTCAAGTCTAAGGAGCACAAGTACGTCAAGTCGTCGCCAGTGGTGCCCTTCGATGACCCCACCTTGCTGTTCGCCAACGCCGGTATGAACCAGTACAAGCCCATCTTCCTGGGGACTGTGGACCCATCCTCCGAGTTCTACACCCTGAAGCGTGCCTACAACTCACAGAAGTGTGTCAGAGCCGGTGGTAAGCACAACGACTTGGAGGACGTCGGTAAGGACTCCTACCACCACACCTTCTTCGAAATGCTGGGCAACTGGTCCTTCGGGGACTACTTCAAGAAGGAGGCCATCGACTACGCCTGGACGCTGCTGACCGAGGTGTACGGCATCCCCGCAGACAGGCTGTACGTCACGTACTTCGAGGGCGACGCCAAGCAAGGCCTGGAGCCGGACACCGAGGCTCTGGAGCTGTGGAAGCAGGTCGGCGTCCCCGAGGACCACATCCTGCCAGGTAACGCCAAGGACAACTTCTGGGAAATGGGTGACCAGGGCCCCTGCGGACCTTGTTCCGAGATCCACTACGACAGAATCGGCGGGAGGAACGCTGCCTCCCTCGTGAACCAGGACGACCCTGACGTCCTTGAGGTCTGGAACCTGGTTTTCATCCAGTTCAACAGAGAGCAGGACGGCTCCTTGAAGTCCCTACCAGCCAAGCACATCGACACCGGTATGGGTTTTGAGAGACTGGTTTCCGTTCTGCAAGACGTCAGATCCAACTACGACACCGACGTCTTCCAGCCACTGTTCGCCCGCATCCAGGAGATCACCGGCGCCAGAGCCTACACCGGCAAGTTCGGTGCTGAGGACAAGGACAACATCGACACCGCATACAGAGTCCTTGCTGACCACGTCCGTACGCTGATGTTTGCTTTGGCGGACGGTGGTGTTCCAAACAACGAAGGTAGAGGCTACGTCCTGAGACGTATCCTGAGAAGAGGTGCCCGTTACGCTCGTAAGTACATGAACTACCCCATCGGTAACTTCTTCTCCACCTTGGCACCAACCCTGATAGACCAGGTTAAGGACATCTTCCCTGAACTGGGCAAGGACCCATCCTTCTTGTTCGAAATCTTGGACGAAGAGGAGAGCTCTTTTGCCAAGACCTTGGATCGTGGTGAGAGATTGTTTGAGAAGTACGCAGCTGCCGCTTCCCAAACAGAATCGAAGACTTTGGACGGTAAGCAAGTCTGGAGATTGTATGACACGTATGGTTTCCCAGTCGATTTAACAGAACTGATGGCCGAAGAACAAGGCTTGAAGATCGACGGTCCAGGCTTCGAGAAGGCTAAGCAAGAGTCTTACGAAGCTTCCAAGAGAGGTGGTCAAAAGGGTGGTGATGACCTAATCAAGTTGGATGTTCACGGTATTAGTGAACTTAACGAGGCCAAGGTTCCAAAGACCGACGATAGCTTCAAGTACGGAACCGAAAATGTTGAAGCTAAGATTTTGAAGTTGCATGATGGTGAGAAGTTTGTCGATGAAATTTCAGAAGCTGGTAAGAAGTACGGTATCATCTTGGATAAGACCTGTTTCTACGCTGAACAAGGTGGCCAAGAATATGATACCGGTAAGATCGTAATTGATGACGCTGCTGAGTTCTCAGTCGATAATGTTCAATTATACAACGGTTTCGTTTTCCACACTGGTATTTTGGATGAAGGTAAGCTATCTGTCAACGATACCATCATTGCCTCCTACGATGAATTGCGTCGTTTCCCAATCAAGAACAACCACACCGGTACCCATATTCTAAACTACGCTTTGAAAGAAACTTTGGGCAATGATGTTGACCAAAGAGGTTCCTTGGTGGCCCCAGAAAAACTAAGATTCGATTTCTCTCATAAGAAGGGTTTGACCATTGAGGAAGTCACTAAAGTTGAAAATATTTCTAACGCTCAAATCAAGGAGAATCTAAGTGTTTACTACAAAGATGTTCCATTAGATCTAGCCAAGTCTATTTACTCCGTCCGTGCTGTCTTCGGTGAAACCTACCCAGACCCAGTTCGTGTCGTCTCTGTCGGTAAGCCAGTTGAAGATCTTCTTTCAAATCCATCTAATGAGGAATGGGGTAAGTACTCAATTGAATTCTGTGGTGGTACACATGTCAAGACCACAGGTGACATCAAATACTTTGTTATCCTTGAAGAAAGTGGTATTGCAAAGGGTATTAGAAGAATTGTTGCTGTCACTGGTTCCGAGGCTTTTGAGGCTCAAAGAATAGCTGATCAATTCAATGCCGACCTAGAAGCTGCTGAGAAGCTACCGTTCTCTCCTTTGAAGGAAAAAAAGTTGAAGGAACTTGGCGTCCAACTAGGGCAACTATCAATTTCTGTTATCAGCAAGCATGAATTGAAGGAAAAATTCACAAAGATCGAAAAGGTGGTTAAGGATGAAGTTAAAGCAAGAGCCAAGAAGGAAACCAAACTAGTGTTGGATGAGGTTAAAGGTCACTTTGCAGAAAATCCAGAATCTCAATTTTTCGTGAAATTTGTCGATATCCCAGCTAATGCTAAGGCCATTACTGAAGCTGTCAACTTCATGAAAACATCTGCTAAAGAGAAATCTATGTATTTATTGACTGGTAATGATCCAGAGGGCAGAGTCGCTCACGGATGTTTTATCTCTGACAATGCACAAGGTAAGGGTATTGTAGGTGCTGATTTGGCTAAGAAGGTATCTGGTATCATCGGTGGTAAGGCTGGTGGTAAGGGCAATGTTTTCCAAGGTGTTGGTGACAAGCCTGCTGGCATTGAAGATGCCATCAATGAAATCAATACTCTATTCAAGGAAAAGTTGACCGTCTAAATAGAATAGCATTATAGGATAAACAAATTACTTTATGATATATTGTATATTTACATATTATGAACCCGTAAGTTTTGAAGGTATAAGTCTCTGTTCAAAGTTTTCCCCAGTCAATTCATCAAGAAAAATTTATATTATGAAAGATCAGTTATTTTTATTAAAGAATATTAAAACGTAGTTTATAAAAGGCATGTAAGATCAAATAGTCGAATATAGTATGATTAATTTTTCTTTTCGTCGATAAGCCATTTCCAAATCAGATCTCTGTCTTGTTTGGTCCATAAACGATGCTCTGACATAATTGCTTGATCTCTTTTGAATGATAAGCGCTTCAAGAAATTATTCCAAATACCACTACTTCTTACGTCATTTTTCTTAGACGTTGGTATCCCACGATTGGTAGTTTTCAGCATTGTAACTCTAGTCACCGACTTCAACCGTTTGAAATTTGCTCGAGTGACTAAGTAACCCATTAAAATGGACACTAAAACTACTGCTGAAAAACCTATGTAACTTTCTTCGATAAAGTTCTTTAAATTCATACCATAAAAGGCTGGAATGAGGGTTGCAACAGTGAAACCTAGTGTATAAATTGTTATTTTTAATTCGAGATGCATTAACGAGTTTCTATTAGCATCTAAAATAATATTAACAATTTCCTCAGTAGTCTTGATATCCTGAATTAGAGACTCAGATTGCTGGACATACTCATCACATTGTGTATAGTAAGTTTCTATCATCATTTCCAAGTCAGCAAAGTCATCATCTTCGGTTTTCTCCACAGTTAAATATAAACTTGCTAGGTCATCGTCACTCTCCAAAAGCTCATCCAGGACTTCACGGATAAGTAACGATTTCTGATAGAAAAGAGTCAGGTTTTTCGATTTTATTAGTAGTTCCCTCAATTTGTCTCTATTGACCTCATTTTCCAAATCAGATAATATATCACCACAGATAGAGTAATGTAACTTAAATTCAGCTTCTAGCGAGCTCATTATATTGATCAAAATACTCTCTAGAGCTCTATGCTCATATAGTTGTGATTGTGTTCCCTTTTTTGTAGATAACTTAGATTCCAAATCATACATAAGCACACCCAATTTAACGGCAGATGATGGATCCACCGTGTCAAACACATACACTCTATCTTTCTCTATCAATGCCTTTATATGTAACATGTTCAACAGTATGCAACTATTCGGTTTAATCTGGATTGTCGGTATTATATCCACAGAGGAGGTATCAATCTTCCTCAAATCTCGAGGAAACAAAGAATGCTCTCTCAGAAATTGCCACTTTTGGAACCTTTTAGAAACTGCAGCTATTTTCCCTTGCGAGTCGAACACAGTGCAAGAGATAAACGACTCATTTGGGGTGATAGGCTTCAACGACAACAACTGCTGGTGAGCTGATGGGAACGCTCTCACGTTGTTCTGATCTGGTGTTTTCAACAAAGGGATATCCTTACGATTCAATCTTGACAAATTCTTTGACAAAAATCGCACTCTCATGACGTTCATCATGGGCTGTGTCCTGTATACCATTCTTGCTATCCCAGCTCTCTGGGTAGTCGTAAATCTGTATCGTACCATCGGTATCATCTTTTGCTGTTTATCCAGGGCTATCAAATGCGAGGTCTTCCCAAAACTTTCTAATCCTTTCAAGGATCCCTCTTACTGGAAATCAATGCTTCAAAGAGTGTCAAAATAAGGAACCTAACAGAGGAGAGATGCTCGTCTCAAATTGGAATCAACAGCAGCTGTAGGAATTCTTGTGTCAACAGCGAATATACCGAGTTCCTACACGCCTGATCGTGCTCTGACCTGCTTTGCGTCACCTTTCTCTTCCAGCTTTTCGAGCCGATTATCCACTTTATGTTTGAAATGTGTTTTTGAATTATACATGCCTTTACTTTAAATATACTGAAAAAAAAAAGTATACATATGAAAATAGTTGTTCGAAATAAAAGAGAAACAAGAAAGAAATATTGAAGGGACCTGCAGGACAACTGGTGCGTGCACACCAGTTGGACTGTTTCTATATTGCGAAAGCTTCAGTCAAAGAACTTCCTTGTCTTCGAAGGACCAAAAATTTCGAGTCTGATGGCTGGGAGAGCTTCCTGGCTCAGGATGATCAGTCTCTCTGATAATGTGTTGTTGACTTCGATCTTGCGGTCTGAGTCAGAGACTAGGGTACCTCCAATGACAGAAGGTGCCAGAAACTCCTTGTCATCGAACTGGACTTTGACCTCCTTGTCGGTGTATTCGTTGTATTTCTTCACTATCTCATCGACCAGTTTGCCGTCCTTGCCGTACTTTTTGTAGTCCTTCTCGGTGAGCTTGACGTACACAGATGGCTCGAGCAGCTTGACCATTGCCTCCACTATCAACGACACCAGGACGTCCTTGTACTCTGGGGAGCCAACCAGCTTGGTCAGCTTCTCCTTCGTCTCATCGAAAATGCCTTCCAGCGACTCCTCCCTGCAATTCAATGCCTTGAGACGCATCTTGTTCGAGATTGTAGACTTTGTGATCTGCTGCTGCAGCATGATCTTCTTCCGACGCGTCTCAAAGTTGCTGTCAATAGCACTGGTCTCTGTACGCACAATGCCGGTCTTCTTGATCTCGTACTCCTGGTCAGCCTTCAACTGAATCTCCTTCGCCTTCTCCTCGGCCTCCTTCTTGATGAAGGCCTGCATCTTGTTCAGCTCGTCGCTCACCTGGTTAGGCGTCAACGCAGTAATCATAGACATCCTGTTTCTCTTTCGTATATCTACTCTACCTTCTCAAAATCCTCTGCCAGTCAGTTCTTGCAGCTATTTTCCCACGTCTTTACCGAGTTAGACAAATCTTAACCTGACTCCTGACCTAATTAACCTACCAAAATGGGTGCAAATGGAATTCCGTCGCTTTGTAGTAGTCCTGAATAGCTCAATCGTACACCAAGTGCTCCAAAATACCGGTTGCAACAGACCATGACTTCGATAAAGGTCTCAATAATACCCAACCTTTCCACTGTCTAACGCTGCTCCCACTCCCCTGCGGTGCCCTCCAACAGGCCTCCACCCCCCCACCAGCACACGAACAGCCGTCAAACAGTACATAAAATATACACGTGATATATCAACTCACTATGAACGTACATCATGTGATAATACGTGTAAAAAGAGATAAAATCAGGTGATAATACGTATATTACTACTAAACACACATGACTAAATACGTATAATAATATATAAATGGTGATATATACGTGAAGAGCGATATTTACGTGTTTGCCGAAAAGAACGAAATGGTAAACAAGTCTGCTGCAGATGAGGTGGGCATCCAGGTGCTAAAAGTGTTGCGATGTGGTGATATCTTTAGCGCCCTGCTGTGATGTGTTATCACTGGCTCTTCTAGACTTACAGAAGCGTAACAGCTGATCATATCAGGAAGGGAATTAGTGTTGTTTGTCCACAGATATTTGTTATTTCGAGTTCCGAGAGAGATTTCATATTTTTTTTTGGCGACTGCTATATATCAGGGTAGACAAATTGATCGACTATGCTGAGTCGAGCGTGCCCCGAGCTGCGGCGGCGATGGCCAGGGACAGCTACGGAGGGCTGTGCTGTGCTCTGGCGGCGATGGAACAGCAGTGAGATGCCGAGAACGAACCCGCTAGGTATTCAGTACCTGAGCGAGTCACTGCAGAGGCAGGTTTTCCCGAAAAGTGCGGTTGAGACGAGGAAAGATGAGGTGGTACAGAAAAGAGACGCAGAGCTGGAGAAATTGGCGAAGCTGTCGTTGAAATCCCATGACCTGCTGGGCAGGAAGACAACTATAACCAACCCTATATCGTTCCAACTTCCGAAGCTGGAGGGTCACACTCTGGATGAGCATTTCCAGAAATTGGGGCACTTCGGGTCGGAACCGTACAAGACCATGGCCTTGAATAAGTTCACGGATATACCCAGCAAACCTAAGAAGTGGCTGCGCAAGGCAGGGTGGTATAAGTATGAACAAGGTAAGAAACCACAGCCGGTAAAGTTTCCCGAGGAGAGCACAATCGTGTTTGATGTTGAAACTCTTTATAAGATATCACCGTATCCCACACTTGCAACTGCGGTTTCTGAAAAGGCATGGTATCTGTGGTGTTCCCCTTATATTTGTGGAGACAACAGAGTAGAACATCTGATACCATTAGATACACTGAACGAGAACCGACTTGTCATAGGGCATAATGTAGGTTACGACAGAAGCCGTGTACTCGAAGAGTATAACTTAAAGCCATCTAAAGCATTTTTCCTGGATACGCTCTCCCTACATGTAGCATCAGCTGGACTGTGTTCGAGGCAGAGACCGTTGTTTCTCAAGAATAAGAAGAACAAGGAAATCGCTAAGCTGGATAGCGAAGATGGTGGTTCTAACGAGGTCACACAATCTTTAGAATTAAACAATGAAACTGACCCATGGCTAGAGGTGTCAACAATGAACTCGCTGGCTGACGTTGCTCTTTTCCATTGTGGAATTAAAATGGATAAGACTCTAAGAGATTATTTTGCCGCTCCAGACAAAAACGAAGTAGTAGACAACTTTGAACTACTAGTAAACTACTGTGCAGGTGATGTGATAGCCACTAGTAAAGTATTTGATAAGCTATTACCACTTTTTTTGGAAAAATGTCCTCATCCGGTATCTTTCGCGGGACTTAAATCATTAAGCTCTTGCATATTACCAACAGACTATGAAAAGTGGCAAAAATATATCAAAACTTCAGAAGGGAAGTACCAAGAATCCAAGACTTTAATTGAAGACAAAATTGTAGAAATAGTGGAGAACATTGTAAAAATGAAAGATGAGAAAAATTTTGAGAATGTAGTGAACAAGGATCCTTGGCTACGGCAACTCAATTGGGAAATAAAACCATTAAGGCTAACAAAAAAAAACGTACCAGCAAAAGGTCAAAAACTACCGGGATACCCTGAATGGTACAGGTCTTTATTCCCTAATAAAGATGCAAAAATTCCGCAAATAACCATGAGGACAAGAATTATTCCGCTATTTTTTAGACTTTCTTGGGAGGACTCCCCCGTCATATGGACAGAAGACTGCGGATGGTGCTTCTCGAAACCAAAAAAGGACATGCAAACATACCTAGACAAAAATTATCAGCTTGCAGATGAAGACGTTTCTGAGTCATACTATCAACAGCTTATTAGTTTAGGACAATACAAGGCTGATCAGCTCGGATCAGACGTTCTATTCAAAGTTCCACATCCAAATGGTCCGACAAACAACTGTACGACCTTGTTAAGTAAGCCATATGTCCATTTTTTTGAAAAAGGCATCCTACAATCTAAGTCTGAACTTGCATCCATGGCTCTACAAATGAACGCTGCTGGTTCCTATTGGATGTCAGCAAGAGAACGAATCATGTCTCAGTTTGTGGTCCCTAAAAAATCATTTTCTGAGCAGTTCAATCCTTTATGTGATGAAGACAGTATTTCAAAGAAGAATTCGGATTCAGAAGGTATCATTATTCCTAATATCATTCCGATGGGAACAGTCACTAGAAGGGCTGTTGAGAGTACATGGTTAACTGCATCTAATGCCAAAATAAATAGAATTGGTTCAGAGCTCAAAGCACTGATCACAGCTCCAAAAGGTTATTCCTTCGTTGGTGCAGACGTCGACAGTGAAGAGTTATGGATTGCATCACTATTTGGTGATTCTGTCTTCAAGATTCATGGAGGCACTCCAATTGGTTGGATGTGTCTCGAAGGAACCAAAAAAGAAGGTACAGATTTACATACTAAAACTGCTAATATTCTGAATTGCGATCGTAATGAAGCCAAAATTTTCAACTATGGTAGAATTTATGGTGCTGGTGTTAAGTTTGCTGCTCAACTATTGAAGCAATTCAATCCAGGATTAAGTGAACAAGAAACAAAGGCAACAGCAGTACAACTATATGAAAACACAAAAGGAAAAACTAAACGATCCAAAGTTTTTAAGAAGTTTTGGTATGGTGGATCCGAATCTATTCTATTTAACAAACTGGAAAGCATAGCAGAACAACGAGCGCCCATGACGCCCGTTTTAGGTTGTGGTATAACGAACTCCTTAATCAAACAAAATTTAAAGGCAAATTCGTTTCTACCGTCAAGAATAAACTGGGCGATTCAATCTTCAGGTGTCGATTACCTTCACCTATTATGTTGTTCCATGAACTATTTGATAGCAAAGTACAACCTGGATGCACGGTTGTCAATTTCAATTCATGACGAGATACGATATTTGGTGGCTGATAAAGATAAGTACAAACTAGCCCTGGCCTTACAAGTAAGCAATTTATGGACACGAGCGATGTTTTCCGAACAAATGGGGATATATGAACTCCCACAGAACTGTGCATTCTTTTCAGCAATCGATATTGATCACGTACTGAGAAAAGAAGTCGACCTAGATTGTGTAACTCCATCGAACGAAACTCCAATCCCACATGGTGAATCGATTGATATAGTAAAATTATTAGAACACCCCGAATGTGCGCTTGATAACCCTAATGAAGCTGTGGATGTCTCGCAGTTACCTTTCAAAGAGAGAGAACCTGTTTTTGCCAAGGTCAATAGCGAGTATTCACACGACTTCTTGGAGTTTTTTCTAAAGATGCAAATACAAACCACTTCTTGGAAAGTTTCTGTACTTGAAAAAGAGTACATTCAGAAACAGACCGAGAATGGCATGAAAGAGAAGAAATCAGAGGAATATGGGTTTTTGGATTACTTGGATGACGTCAAGAAGGGCAAGCGTCGTAAGATATCCATAATGGACAACAGGTTCACGCCTGGATATCTCCGACAACAGAAACTTGTTCTAAACGACGACGTAAAGCTTGACCCAGATATAGCTGGGGCAGTGCACAACATCAGTTTGCAAGAGCCATCCAACGACAGCATATCCCGAGACTACTCTTCTCTGCACGAAATTGCATCTTTGAACGTCTCACAGCCGCCCGTGGCAATACACCCAGCCGCCATCGAAACGGAGCACACCTCCAAGGCACCACAGCTGGCAGCCAAAACCACAACATCAGGCGGACGCAGACGCAAGTACAGAAACACTATTGGGGGCAAAAGCGCATTCAACGCATTCTACGCATCAATCGACGAACCACGCGCATTCGCCAACGAACAGGAGAGGATTATCAGCGAAATCATCCAGGACATAAACGAAGGTACTGACACTAAGAAGATATCGACGCCCAGCATCTCTGTCTCAATCCCTATGCCAAGGACGAAAACAAAGACAAGAACAACGCCAAAGACACCTACAAACCCCACGCCTAGGCACCTACCAGCTCGCCTGCAACCCGTGCAAACTACACCAACGTCTCACAGCGAAATGAAATAATATTCTATATACACCAAACAATCTATTTAACAACAATGAACACTTTTCATATCACAATCTTGTATACAATACTGCTGTCAATAGTACTTCCTGTCACATGGCTGGCCATTGGGATCATCATGTGAAAGCTCTACAGTGCACAGAAAGTACCGCAGGGAGTTGCTGACTATATGCGTTTTTTCTCCCAGCACGCACCGCAGCGATGTGCACAAAACAGCGAACTGTCCTTTTAAAGGCCCTATCCCAGCAAATGATTACTTTCAAGAAACGGTGTAAACGGAGTGATTCTATTGTCTCAGCAGCTTCTTTAGAATAGAGTTTGCAACTTGAAGCTGGTATCTATACAATTAGCAGGAAAAACAATATTTTCTGCCGCTGCCATAGAGCCTGATTGCTTTATTTGGTGCCCCCTTATCGATTCTGACAGAATTGTGCAAACTATTGACCGGCTACAGGCTATTTCCAGGACTGCATATAGTGTTCTGACGACTGATATTTGAGCTTGACGTATACAACAGAGCGCTAACTTTGGTGGAAGCTTCTATAAGCTAAAGACATAAAAAGTATACTTTACGATATGTCTTTCGATTGGCTGAATGTACCGGGGCTGAGTACTGGGACGGACGAGAGACAGAACAGTAACCTGCCTTCTGTGTCGTTCAATTTCGGGGATGCTAGCGGATCTAATGATTTGCATTTTCTAGATGAGAGCATGAAGAGTAGCAGCGATCCTGCTTTAGTGCGGAAGCTGGACGATCAGGCAAAACCGGAAGTACCTCCGGCTAATGGGGCCTACCTGCAACAGAATGGGCTTTACAGGTCACAGGAGGTCCTATCTGAGCCACAAAATAATGCTGGTGCTGTTGCCAACAATAACAACAATACGCATGCCCATAACCCCATCCATGAGCTCCGGGATAACTATAAGGAAACACCGGATGATCTACGGGTTCCCTTATCCCTATCTCAAGGGCAACTTACGCACGAGGAACTGCGAACTTATATTAGATGGTACAACTACATTACAGCCAGGACTCATGGTAAGCTGATCAAACTACTGGATATATTCCAATTCATGAAAAACTTCAACATCACCGAGGAGCTACGGAGCCGTATATTTTTGATATTCAGAAGTTGCAAGAATGCATTAAATATCGGTCAGTTTTTTGCTGTGTTAAGATTGCTAGCTAAAGCGCTGATTGCAGGTATTTTACCAAACAGACAGATGATCTTAGAGAAAGCGCCAATACCCAGACCCAGACCCATCCTGAATAAAGAAGGTGGTAACGAATTCTATGAGGAAGTTGAAGAAGATGTACCCGAAAACTCTACAGATGCAACGGGCACTAATGCTGGTGGCAAAGTTGATTTCGACTCCTTTGCGTCATTGCTGCTCACAGGGAAGACCGTCCGGAAGAGAGTGAGACGTAAGGTTAAAAATTCTGTTTTCAAGAACAAGAAGGTTAGATTCGCTGAGAAAGTGACGTTCCAGGATGCGCCACATTATGGCAAAGAGAAACAAAGCAAATCGGAATCTGAATCAAATGTTCCCGAAGAGGAGTCACAAACCGATGACGGCCCATTAGATTTATCATTACCTATGGATCAGCTTCTAAAACAGATGGCAAAGAGGAAGAAAAATAGTGCCTTGGTTTCATCTATCCCCTCAGATCAACAAGAAACAGAAGAAGAACGTGAAATCTTGAGTGACATGAAGGATTCATTGTCACATTTCAAACAAATTCAGGCACCTGACTCTGTCACACAGATTCCACCAATAATAGCACAGAGTAATGTTCAGAATGGAATGACAGGTCAAAATTCAACAATATTCAATACAGGCATCGGCATTATGAACCAATTTCCTCAATCAAGTAACGCGGACAATACAACAGAACAGATTTTGCAACCACTCAAACCCACTGCAACTGGGTCAGCAAATTACTTGATGAAGTCACATATGGACCCAAACAGCAATATTTCACAATTTGAGAACCCTCCCATTGTACCACCAAGTAATGATACCGAAATTTTGGAGCCTTTAAAGCCTACTGCTACTGGTTCCGCAAACTATTTGATGAAGCAGCAGTTCAAACCATCCGCAGTATCTAACCAACCACCTCAAAATCATGTGTCTTCTCCAGAACCAAATGACCAGATGTTCTCAAATCAAAATAACATGATGAACGCTCCACCAATACAGTCAATTCCTTTGAATGTATCCTCGCCATCACAGCAAAATACCTCACCACAGAATCATATGACAGCAGGAGGACAACAAAATATACCACAAATAGTACAGCAATTCAGCTCAACACAAGTTCAACCAGCGCAACAGACCTCTCAACCGGTTCTACAACCTCAAGCACATCACCAACATCAGATGACATTAAATCAATCACAAACTCAGAATAATAGTACACAATCTCATGTACAGCATTCACAACCGCAGCAACAACAATCATCAATAAGAAGTTCAGCTATTCCTCCAAGTGGTGGTTTACAGCTTCCAAATAACACTGGCATGAATAACTTACGTGTAGAATCACCTAGTATGTTGTCGGCAAACAATGCTGCTGGAAATTATTTTAACTCGTTACTTTCACACTCTCCATCACCATCCAATAGTCAAACGAATATCCAAGCAAATTTAACAGGTCAACTGAGCCCAAATCCATCTTATGGTAATAACATGCAATCTGTTATACCAAACATGCCACAGTCACAACCGCAACAGCAGCAACAGCAACCGCAACAGCAGCAACAGCAGCAACAGCAGCAACAACACCAGATTCAAGCGAACACCACTGGTCAACAGGGATCCGTTTACAATAACAATGGTGGATCAATTGGCGCATATAATCAGTATACCCATCCAACAATTAGACACCAAAATTCACAGCCTCCTCCGTTACAACAAAGACCCTCTTTTAGTGCGATGCAACAGCCACAACAGCTAGGGATGCAACAGTATTTTCAATCAGATATTCAGAGCGGCTATCAAAATCACATAAATAACCAAAGGTTCATGAATAATGCATCACCAGACTATAACAATCTCAATAACTCTGCCAATCAAATGAGTACACAAGACATTTTGGGTAATTTACAATCACTGAAACAGCAAGTTGATGCATTACAAAATCAGTATGGAAGGTTATAGAATCCCATTTTTTCCCCCACATTTTCAAGAGACTATACAAACAAGATTTAAGTGCCATCTATCACAAAGTGCACTTAAAGTTATTTCTAAAAATTAGTTCCTCAATATTCCTTATAGATTTATAATACTCTGCAAGTAACATTGTAACTAGAAATCTAAACTACTTAATTCATTACTAAGGAATGTTATCTAATACTGTTCTGGTGAGTTTTTAAGAACGAAATACACAAATAATGATATAGTGGATCAAAAAGACATCTTATCCGAAATGATATTAAAAAAATTATTTTCTGAATTAAAAATATGCAAGATAGAATAGAAAAAATCAATATAGTGTAATATAATATACAATGTACTACCCAGAGCTTATTGTAGAAGTTGATCTCTGTAATAAGGTTGGTTGTTAACAAACTTAGCAGCTCTCTTGTCGTCTCTTTTCTTATCTTTGACCTCAGTCTTCCAAGCTCTTTGCTGAACCCTGACCTCACCTCTGTCAAATTGAGGCAAGAATGATCTAGTCTCAGCTGCAACCAAGGTACCTTGACCTTCGGTAAGTTCCTTCTCTGGTCTTAGATCCTGTTTGAAGTATCTCTGCAGAGATCTGTGACCTACCTTTATACCTGAAGGGAGATGAAGCTCGACACCATCATGGTATAAATATTCCTTTGGTGGCTCGCCTTCTCCTGGTTCTTCAGATGCAGCCTCTTCATCTTCATCCTCATCAACATCTTCCCAGTCCTCCTCATTACTTGCAACACTACCTTTGAGAGGTACGGAACTGTTAATGTCGATATTTTCGTAAGTTTTGCTGAAATCGTAAAATTCTGAAATTTCCAGTCTTTCGTCTTCAGACTCATATGGTATCTTACAATGCCTTTTTGCTAGCATATGTGCCCTCACAGCATCTAATGTTCTACCCTGATAGTTACACACAATGCAAACGTTACCCAATCCAATTTTCTCTGAAATGTAGTTAACCAACCCTTCTCTATCCACCAAGTACTTTTGTTCTGGGATATAGAATCCGTGTGTCTTGAACATATGATCCAAATTTGCCTCCAAATCGTCAAAAACTCTCTTCTTAGCACAAAACAGACACTGATTCAACGGTATCTCGACCTTGTTTTCAAGCTTTTGCTTCATTAGTTTCTCCGCCAACTGCTCTTCCGTCAACTCTTCCTCTGCAACCTCGTCTTGGGTTTCCTCTTGAACGGTCTCCTTAGGAGTTGCAATTTCTTGAATAGCCTCCACTGCAGCAGTGTTGGGCGTCTCCTGGGCATCATTCACAAACTCACCTTGTTGCATCCTCTCCAACATGTTCTGTCTCGCAATCTCGAGCAACTTCTTCTTCTTCTCCAGCAGTGCCTCCTTTTCCCTTCTTCTCATCTCCTTCTTCGTCATTTGCTCACTGCCCTTCTTGGATCGCCTTGCAGCCTCCTCCGAAGCCGCATCACTAGACATCTGAACCTTCGAGTTGAACGTAGCCTCAGAGATCGGTGGTAGAGAGGCGACCTTCCTCTTCAAGTTGTAACGGTGCCAGTCACCTTTCATGTGCTCCCTCTGAGACGCACTCGCCTCGAACATAAGCTCGCAACAGTTACAGGTGTACATAGACATCTTGCTAGGTGTGTATATCCTGACCACTGCTTCTTGTAGCTGCAAAATAGCAAACTGCTCCAGAAAGAAGCTAAAGGATCACCAAGAGTTCCCATTATTTAAAGTAGTCCACACAGTTGCAGCTAGCTCATCGCATCGCATAGCCACTGATGCTCATCGCAGAATCGGAAAATTTTCCAACGTCGGAAGTGATAGCATGTGACTTGTGTGATAGCACTATTATTATATTGTATTTGAAGTTTGCCATATTGAATACTCGACAGGAGGTCCTGGCTGTGAGGATTTATCTCATTAGTTGGTTTTATTTCTTAAGCTAATACTGTAAACATCTAAATTTTTTTTTGCGTTTCGGTGACGCTACTCGACATCAAGGATGGAGCTCATTGGCATGCGTGCGCCGGTGTTGTTCTTCTGATGCCATTTTCTTATCTGATAGGAGCACAGAAACATGTAGAACGGGACGACGAACAGGTTGGCCACGACACCTATCACCCACTGGAGGAACCAGTAGGCGGAGTTGTTGTTGTGCTTGTTCAGGCCCATATCGAGACTCATGAGGAGCCATCCGACGGAGTCCGTGGTGATGTCGTCGTAGCCGTGCATCAACCACCAGACGATCTTATCACAGCACTCCTCGCAGGAGATAGGGTACGACGAGCCCTCGATGCTCCTCGTGATCTCCGGCTTGCTCATCTCCTCTAGAATGTAGCCCTCACTGTAGAAGTTCCCTGGGTACACACACGAGATTCTGGTGTAGGGCAGCTCGTGGCGCAGAATGGACACAAGCGCCTTCAGGGACACCTTTGCTGGTGCGTACTGAGAGTAACCGATAAACGGGAAGAATGCGGTGGCACTCGAAAACAAGATCAAATGTGCCGTGGGGACAACTTGCATAGCCCTGTGAACCACGTACAGCGTCGTCATATAGTTCACCTTGACACCCATCTCCAGCTCCTTTGTGGTGAGTTCAGTGAATAGCTTGGGTACCGAGCCACCAGCACAGCTCAGAATTTGTGTGGGTAGCAGATTGTTGAATTCTAGCACAGCAAATAGCTTCTCGACCTCTTCTGCCTCGCTTAGGTCACAAGGGAAGTAAAATACTCTGTTCCTGGTCCCGGCCCCGCCAGCGTTGTTGGAGCCATCGCCCCTCAGAGCGGTGGTCGATCCATTTCGGTAACTGCTGTTGCTGTTGCTCCGCAGAAGCCCGCTGCTCTCGGCATCTGTGCCGTTCCCAGACCCGGGTGTCTCTCTGACCTCCGTCTGCTGGCCCTTGGGCACCGCACACTGCACCAAATCTAACTTCACAGGCTCGCACATACCACCAGTAATCTCAGAGATGGCTTTGCAAAGCTTCATCTCACTACGACTCACCAGAATCACGCTGGAGTCGCTCTGCTCATAGTACTTGTGCCCAAATTGCTTCCCGAGGCCCTGCGAGCCACCGGTGATCAACACGACCTGGCCATCCAGATCGAACTTCATGTCCAACCCACTGAATTGTCTTTATAACCAGCTATGGCGCTCAGTTCCAACTCTAATGTCCGTTGACAGCTGCCAGAACTCTATTTTGACGTGACGGAAGCAAGGTATGCGTAACAGCAGGCACAAATAACACACGCAGCACCCAATCTCAGCAATGCTAACCACACAGCGTACAGATTCCACAAATAAAGACTCTGTGTGCTGTCTGTTCAACAGTTCTGTGCACCCTGGCTCTTCTTATGCGCAGTCTGCTACTTCTCTTGCTCTGTGAAGACAGCGTCCAGGTGATCACTCCACGTTGACGGGGACTAAAATGCATTGAAATGGGTCCTGGCCTCCTTATCAGGGATGATAGTAGAGGTTGAAGCCATCTGTGCTACCACGGTGGACTTAGGAGATAGCATAGACGGTGCTGTCGCATACTGGGAGCTAGCCGGTGTTTAGCGTAGGTTTTATTATTCGAGTGCAGGTGCTGGGAAGGGCTGTAGCGATAAGGGATGAGCTATTATAAGGGTCTTAAGGTGGTGCTGCTGGGGGAGTCTGCGGTGGGGAAGAGTGCGATAGTGACGCGGTTTAGCACCGGGAAGTTCCAGCGGAATAATGCCACTATTGGCGCTGCTTATGTGACGAAGACAGTGGAGTTTACGGAGGATGAACACACGTACAAGGTGCACCTGGAGATATGGGACACGGCGGGGCAGGAGCGTTACAGGTCGCTGACGCCCATGTACTACAGGAACACAGATGTGGCGCTGGTTGTATTTGATGTGAGCCGGCTGCAGAGCCTTTCCATGGCGCACAAGTGGGTGGATGAGCTGAACCAGTACGTTGAGAACAAAGGCAGAGAGAAGATACAGATTGTGCTTGTGGGCAACAAGGTAGACTTATTTACGAGCGACGAGGAGCGCAGGCGGACGTTGGGCGAGGTGGAAGAGCGCTTTTCTCCCGTAAGTGCGAAGACAGGTGAGGGTATAGATGCCCTGTTCGAAGAAATCGTGAAATCCATCCCGAAAGACCAGTTTGAGCTGCGAGAGGAGCGAAGCGCAGAAACAAATATCATCAATCTTAATGAAAGTCATAACTCCAGCTGCAGCTGCTGAAATTCTCCTTTCCCACCTCCACCCATCGAGTTTTGTATCCATACTAACCAACCTTTACTCCGACTCTTCCATATAATCGATGTTTGCGGGAGGAGGGAGGGGACTAATGCAATGAATATTAATTTATCGCCAGTATTAATTCACTATTCAATTATTTAGAGTAATATATATATAAGGGAGAGTATGAGTGTCTCTGAGATATCGGAGCATATTAGACTGTTCACTTCATGCGTGTTCAGACTTCACCTGGAACAGGATATTTACCGGACCAGTTAGAAACTTCCTCGGCCAGTTTCTGCACAGGCTCTGATTTATCACACAGTTCCTTGAAGTTTTGCAGCTTCGATCTAACATCCTTGGCCTCTGGTGATTCCTGTGATTTCAGGCCGATTGCCAGCTTGACGGCGCTTTCGATGTATTGTGCGACCTGCTTGAACTCCTCAGTGCCGAACCCTCTAGTCGTCATAGCTGGCGTGCCCACTCTCAAACCGGAGGGGAACAGTGCCGACTTGTCACCTGGAATAGTGTTCTTGTTCGCAGCGATATTGATCTTCTCTAAGATTGTCTCCAGCCTAGCACCGTCGATTCCCATCGTCGAGAGATCGATCAACAGTAAGTGGTTGTCCGTTCCGCCGGACACAAGTTTAAAGCCGCGCTTCAATAGTTCTTCGCCAAACACCCTGGCGTTGGCAACGACCTGCTTCTGGTACTCTGTGAACTCAGGAGTCTTGGCCTGCTTCAAGGCCACGGCAAGGGCAGAGATTGTGTGGTTATGCGGGCCACCCTGGTGCCCCGGGAACACACTAAAGTTGATCTTCTTGTCCAGGTCATACATGGTCTCCTTGCCTGTCTTCTTGTTGACCTTCCTCACACCCTTCCTGTAGAAGATCATGGCACCACGGGGGCCTCTCAGGGACTTGTGCGTCGTGGTCGTGACGATGTCGGAGTGCTCGAACGGCGACGGAATGACGCCCGCCGCGACGAGCCCTGAGATGTGCGCCATGTCGCTCAGCAAGTACGCACCGCAGGCGTCCGATATCTGCCTGAAACGCTCGTAGTCCAGCTTGCGCGAGTACGCTGAGGTCCCGGCGACGATGACCTTTGGCCTGAATAGTCGCGACGTCATCGCCAACGTATCGTAGTCGATGATACCGGTGTTTACGTTGACATGGTAAGGCATGGTGCTGAAGTACTTTGAAATGTACGAAATCTTCGTGCCGGAAGGCAGCTGGTACCCGTGCGACAGGTGCCCGCCGTGGGGCAGGTCCAGGCCCATCAGTCTGTCGCCGACGTTCATCACCGCGGAGTACGCGTACAGGTTCGCAGGCGCGCCGCTCAAGGGCTGCACATTGACACCCCACAGCGCCGGGTCCAGCCCGTACAGGTCCAGCGCACGGCTCTGGCACAGTGACTCCGCCTGGTCGATGAACTGGTTCCCGCCGTAGTACCGCTCCCCGGGATACCCCTCCGAGTACTTGTTCTGCATCTCGGAGCCAAGCAGGTCCATCACAGCCCGCGACGTGAAGTTCTCCGAGGGGATCAGCGTCACGCTGTGCTTCTGGCGGTGCCTCTCCCGCTCCAGTATGCCGTGCATCTCGGGATCAACTTCCCGCACGCGGCCCGACACCATAGACAGCCTCCGTAGGCCGCGCCCAGCTGCGCTAGCTACTCTCAACATCTTTCCTGTTCCTTTTGTTCAATATGGGGTGGGGGAATCTCAATTCTCCTCTTGTTGTCCACAATTGCACTGCACTACCAATAGAGAGTTCAGAAGGGAACCAGACAGAGCACAATTGACAGGGCAGCGCTGGGTTCAGACCCTCATCACCTCTCCCCCCACAAGCCTTATATATGCCGTTTCTTCAGCGATGCCGGGTCCCCACCGGCCGGAGGAGTCACTCCGAAGAGTCACGAGGACAGAGTCACGGGTATATCAAGCTATACGTATCTATAACGTGAGTAACGTAGAAAGATATCACAAACCACGTGATAACAAATCATATACAACGTAAATGACACCACGTGCTTATGCGTTGGATATGACAAAGACCGCCGCTCATGTGGGGGGGATCTTTATAAAAGGCCCGGCTGGCCCCGTTTGGTGGGTAGTCGTGGGTAGATGCACAGCAGGGCAACACAGGCTGTTGCAGTATAAGAGTAATGTATGATTCAGAACACTGTAACTGCTCCAGAATTTCGTGGCGGTGGGGTGGGGCAGAGCGGTTGCGAGCGGCGGTAAAGCGGGAAGCAGGACGGTTTTGGTGAGTGGTTACCAGTCGCAGATGTGCCATGTGTGCCTCTTTTAGAGGAACAACCCCTGGTAAAGAGATGCTTAACAACAAGAAGAGAAATGTTGAGTAACCCCCTTCGAGACTTGTGTCGGCTTGGGCTACTTTGCCCACAGCGGAGTCGCTGGTGCTCTTGCTGAGGCGCGCCTGTCTGTCTTTACTCTCAGAGACTGAGGAAGTATCTGTGTATGCAGTCCAGTGGTGCCTGGGATTGTGCCGTTTTGTGCAGCGTACAGGAGGTACTAGTAAAGCTATATACCTGCGCGGCTAGGCCCAGTTGGTACCGTACAAGAGTACATCCAACTGATCACGTTTACACCGAATACAATACACGTGATAAGTAACGGGTCACGAATATTGTGGGGGCCATGCTTTGTGTGCAGCGTGCTGGGCCATCGATTGGGGGACGGAGGGAGGGCCCAATCAGCTGGGCGAGAGGTCGCTGCCGGATCGTGCATTACGCGGTGACTTGGGGGGTTTTATCGGCGAAGCCCACTGTCTCAATAGAGCGCATTGTGCCGCACATTAGGAAGGAAACTCAATTACAGTCTTCATTTGGGTCCCGCATTAGCGTCTCTCAATAACTCGCTGGCTTATTGCAACTGTGTTGATTCGGAAGACCGGAAGCAGATTTGTGCTTGCATATCAAAGAATGAAACTCGTTAAGCTTGGGTCTCTGGCCGTGGGCAGTGGGGTTGCTGCAACGGCGTGGTACTACTACTTCGTGGACCGGGACGGGTACCACTACAAGCGGTCCGTGTGGAAGGGAGTGAGCGACGAGGTGCAGGCGCTGATTGACAGGCGGAGCACGCTGTTCGACGCGCGGCTGTACCGGAACCAGTGGGACTACAGGGCCGTGCTCGGGCCCGAGGGCAGACAGCTGGTCCCCGTCGACCAGCGCGACCTGGTGGTGCGCCCGCCAGCCGAGACCATGAAGGACCTGTGGAACAAGGAGGTGAGAAACATCGTCAGCTGGGTGTATAGGTAGGACGCAGGAGCAGGGTGCTCCACAGGTGGGAGCACCCCAAATCTGCATCGAAATTGCCGGGACCCTGAGACCGTTCCTCCTCCACTACACACGCCCAGCACAGACCTGTATATAGATAAATAACAAGGGTGACACGGGCACGCCGCAGTTCCCAGGGTCTCTGGGCTTGTGCCATACCTCTGGCTTGTGCTAGACCTCTGGCAGCAGTCGGACGCGGGGACTACACCTCGCAACATGCACGAGTCCCACCGGGCCAGCGAAGGCACAGCCACCATGTATAGCATATCACACTAGCAAGCGCACGATGTCCTTTGACCAGGCTCGAGTCCTGGAGAAGTACAGGAACAGCTGAAAACAAAATTTATAAAAAAATTTTTTTCATTGGATGCTCATCTCTTGCACTGTGTGGACCATCTCTTGCACCAGTAGACCATACCTGCTGATCAGCGAGACTGTTTAGCAAACTGAATTCAAATTAACGATAGCAGAATGGCTGGGGAAGCACCTGGCAAGGGACCTGGGGAGAGACCTGACGAGCTGATTGATTACGGCGATGCGATAGATTACTGGACTGGCGTGCCTGCTACTGTGGACGGTGTGCTTGGGGGCTACGGTGAGGGTACGGTGGTGCCTGTGATGGATGTGCTGGGGTCGAACCACTTCCTGCGGAAGCTGAAGTCGCGGATGGTTGCTGAGCCCGGGTACAGGAAGGTCGGGTGCGACATCGGGGCGGGCATCGGGAGGGTGACGAAGACCATGCTGCACAAGCACTGCGATGTGGTGGACCTGGTGGAGCCCGTGAAGCCGTTCGTGGAGCAGATGGGTGCTGAGCTGGCGGAGCTGCGCGCGGCGGGGAAGATCGGGACGATATACGACGTCGGGATGCAGGACTTCGTGCCGGAGAAGGGCAAGTACTGGCTGATCTGGTGCCAGTGGTGCGTGGGCCACCTCCCGGACGCCGAGCTCGTGAGCTTCTTCCGGCGGTGCGTCGAGGGCCTGCAGCCCAACGGCACCATCGTGGTCAAGGAGAACAACACGCCGTCGAACACGGACGACTTCGACGACACCGACTCGTCCGTCACACGGTCCGACGCCAAGTTCAAGCAGCTGTTCGAGGAGAGCGGGCTCAAGCTCATCGCAACGGACAGACAGAAGGGCCTCCCAGAAGAGCTCTACCCCGTGCGCATGTACGCCTTGAAGCCGCAGTAGCGCCGATGATACAGAGCAGGCCACAACCACAATGGCTCCATCGAGGCAATGCATAGGCAAGAGCGTTGTGAAGAGAGCACTGGGGCAGAGAGAGAGAGATAGAGAGCGCTGGAGCGAGACAAAACGACGGGGGGGGGGAGACTGTGCGGCTAGGTATAGCTGGTAATTGTAACAGACAGCAATCAGTGATATCCACCGCGTTTTCAGCGCATTTGCAGCGCATTTGCGGCGCATCCGTATACACAATACCATTATATATCATGTAATACGTAATACAACGTGACATTTGTGTGTTTCTGTGCGCGAGCGGAGCGCGGGCGGCGTGCTATTTATATCAGCGTGGTGCATTCTTGTGATGGCCATCGAAGTAGCTGTCAGACTTGGATTTGCGGTTTTGTTGGTGTGCCAGTGGCATTTCAAGTGGAATAGCTGCTTTCTGGACGTTGACTAAGTCGAGCCTTTCGGGATAGCGAGCGCGGGAGACGGGATAGCCGGCTGAATAGTTTAGGAGAGCCCTTTTTTCCTGAGACGATACACTGTATACGCGGTGAATACGAGGTTTGGGAAGTTAAAAGCTGACTGGGAAGCGTTTTTATTTGCTTTTGACGGTTTACAAAGTTGCGTGTCATGACTGATTCGGCGAGTCAAGGGTTGGGGATAAGCACGGATGCGGCTGGAGGTTCTGGAGAAGGCGGGAACGCGTTGAATGTTGAGATGGTTGATCCCAGCACTATGAACATCTCTGGTGTGGCCAATGCGGAGCCAATGTCGAATGGGCAGGTGGAGAGGGTGGATGATCTGTTCAATAGGGAGGAGATCACGCGGGTTTTGAACTCTGATGTGGCGATCAACGCGTTGCTGACGCGGCTGAAGCAGTCTCTGCTGATCTGCGAGGAGTTTACGAAGTTCGTGAGGAAGAAGTACATATTTGAGGAGGAGCACACCAACGAGCTGGCCAAGCAGTACAAGCACTTTTTCAGCACTACGCCCTCCAGCAACTCGTCCTTGAACAGGATTATGCATGAGGTGTTGTCGTACGATGGCAAGATGAGCCAGGTCAAGCAAAGTTACGTGAAGGCGTTGCAGAAGATGTATGACGAGTTGACAGCGCTGCTGTTCACCATGACCAAGTTGAGGAAGAGCTGCAAAGAGAACAGTAGGAGACTAGAGAAAGATGTTACCGATGCCATCCACAGTGCCGAGAAGGCCCAGGCGCGTTACAACTCGCTCTGCCAAGACTGGGATAAATTAAGAATGACGGACCCTTCCAAAACCAAACTGACACTAAGAGGGTCGAAAACCACTAAAGAACAAGAGGAAGAACTTCTCAGAAAGATCGATGCCCAGGACCTGGAGTATAAACAGAAAGTTGACCACGCAACATCCCTGAGGAACACATTCATCTCTAGGGAAAGACCAAAGATCGTCCGCGAGTTGAAGGATATGATACTGGAAATGGATACTGCATTAGCCATTCAGTTACAGAAGTACACAATTTGGACAGAAAACTTGATATTGAACACTGGTATTACAGTCAGTCCAGTAGATTCAGCGAAATCCATGAAATCTTTGGCTGCATCTGTAACTAACGAAAGAGACTTGTACCAGTTTCTAAAAAAATATAATTCTTCAGGGAAAAACTCCATGTTAGTAAATAAAAATCTAATTCCTGTTGACTATAAGAAACACCCTTCCATGAATAAACAACAAAGCAGTACTTCATCGCGTAATTTCAGTGGTCCCAAAAAGGTACCTAAATATGCTGTGGATCCTTCTAGAAATTCCATTCCAAAGAGAATACTCTCAACGCATAATGATACACCTTTCTCCTCTTCTCCTAGCACTCCATCTATGGCCAAACCAAATGCATTTGGTGAAATGGGTTCAAATATGCCAAACCAGAGATACAGAACATCCTCTGCATCCAGTAATACAATGTCACCAGGTGCATTTTCACCCATGTCCAAAGATCAACCTCTACCCTCGCTTCCTTCGAATTCCTCCAATAACCAAAGTACATTAGTTTCTCAGAATGATCATACAGAGCAATTCTCAACATTAGATCCAGGCCCTAAAGCAAAGATAGCCCCTAGTCTTTCAACTGCATTTTCAATGACCAGTGGTGAATCTGATAGGCCAATCTCCCATATTCAGACAGGGACCACGGTACCACCTGGGGTTTCAAGAAATTTCAAATCATTTGGGGTACCATTGGAAGACTTGATTGAATATGAAAATGATATGGTGCCTGCTATCGTTCGTCAGTGTATTTACGTGATTGATACTTACGGTTTGGACCTAGAAGGTATTTACCGCAAATCGGCTAATGTTCTCGACGTCAGCAAACTGAGAGACGATATTGATAGGGATCCAGCTAATATATCCATGATATTACCGCCAAAAAATCATTCGGACTCAGATATATATCTGGTTGGTTCTTTACTGAAGGCTTTTTTTGCAGCTTTACCAGATAAACTTTTACCTAGTGACATAACTTCAGAGGTTAAAACATGTGTTGGTATTGAAGAACCAACAACAAGAAAAAATTATATGCATGGATTATTGTACAAGCTCCCTGATGCACAATATTGGACGCTGAGATCATTACTTTTCCATTTAAAGCGTATTTTACAACACGAACCCAATAATAGAATGAACCTGAAATCCCTGTGTATTATTTGGGGTCCAACAATAATATCACCCAATGATGAAGATAGAAACGATGTGAATTTCCAAATTAAAGCTATGGAGGTCCTACTTGATGTCACAGACCAAGCCTTTGAACCTGAATAAATATTTCGTATAGAAAGATATATAAACATATACTGATAAATGGAATTTTGGTCTACTGTTTACACTTTGTGGATAAATAAACTAAGAACATCCATGTTCCTTCTCATGCCATGTTCATTAATAATATTACTACTTATGTTTTCTCTAAATGAAAACTAATGCACGTAAAACATCATGTATAATAGAAAATGAAAAAAATCGATTTAATTACAGCTTGAGTAGGTAAAAAAAAAAAAAAAATTGTTAAGTTGGTTCAATGCCAACTTTAAATTCATATTATTTTCAAATATCCTGTTTGAAAACTTTTATTTGATGGCAAGAAGTCATCATTTACCGCAATCTTACCGTTCTTGCTTTTTTTCAAAATCTTGTGCTTTAGTAAAGGTCGTGAGGCTTGAACGATTAACTCAATGTCCAGGGATTGATTAATTGGGCTCAAAAGATGAAGCATTTCTTCATGTGTCAAAGAATCATGATCATTAAAAAGATTCAATATGCTTGCTGTATGCATATTGCAAATTATATCTAAGAAAGTACCATAATGCAATGCTATGTCTGTTTCAACTACTACCATATGGAACCTGAAAATGGAATCTAAAGAAATATTTTCAGTTGCCATCTGTTCACATTGTTCTTTCCAAAACTCAGAAAATTCATGTGTTGGCCAGCAAGGGATTTTATCTTCTGGTTTCATTTTATTCATGTGCACGAGGTGTCTTGAATTTTCTGGAAGGTACATCGGAACATAAGTTATCAAACCATCCTCAAATTGTTTCACAGTTGAATTTTTAAAATTCTTATTTATCTCTGCCTCGAATTTCAAAATCTCTGGAGAGCTAGCTTCTAATGCTTTGAACATAAAATAAAGCTCTGGAAAGGTCTCTTTAAAAGTTCCCAAAACTGTGTTGTTACTCTGTGCGACGAGCCTAACTGTGTTCAAGAAGAAGAAGTCTTTGAGATAGCCATCTTTGTCTGGAATAAGCTGAACAATCATTTCTAAGATTGATATTACACGGTCGTCGCCGTAGCTATCATTCATTTCAATAAAGTGGGAGTTATCCTCTAAAATATTTTTGCAGTAACTATTCAAGGCTCTGTAAAAATCGAACATATTATTTTTAAAAGTACTCTTGATCACTTTGTGCAGATACGTGTTGATATCTTTAAATAAGGGTATGTGCCTTCTGTCATTTAGATCCGAGTCTCCTACATAATTCTTGTAGTACTTCTCAATGAATGTTGACTCGCTAGAAATTGGAATCAACCCTGTTCTAGTTAGTAAATTGGAAACAAAGTTTTCTGTATCATCACAGTATTCATAGATATATTGTAGACTTTGTAATGGATAGAGTTGATCAGGGAGATGGAATGCTCTTTCATAATCTGTCAAGAGAATTTTAGCACCTTCTTCGAGATATCTCTGATGCAAAGAAATGCTCATCCCGTGCGACCATTTCAATATCAGATCATAGTACATCATATTGTTGCTGGATGGTAATTTGTAGGAAAAGTAGTGCTTTAGTCCATTGATCCCTATATCCAATATGAATTTTCTTTCACTTGGGCTCAAATCCACATACTCCAGCACCATCTGAATGTATGGATATGTAATACTGGGCTGAACATACCAGGACCTCATATATTTCTTACGGAAGGAGACAAATAGTCTATCGACCAACTCCAAATGAAACTTGATGTCACCAAATATCTCTCTGGTATTGAGGAAAGGTACTAGGCTGAGGGCCATATGACCCCACGGCTTCAAATACTGTACAAGTGGTGTCAATAACACTACTACAGTCTCGTATCCCTCAATTGCCTCCAAAATACTACTTTCTTCACCATCATCTTCGAAATGTGTCACTAAATATTGGTGGTACCGTTCTTTGAAATGACTCGCCAAAGAGTTTTTGGTAGCAACATTGCTTTCAACAAGCCTTTTGGCTTCGTGAAGTAGTTTTCTTGATTGTAACCTGCAAGGTGTTTCCTCTCTCTTTCCAAGATATAGCAGCGGGTCCAATTGATTCCAAAACTTCTGTGTTTCTGATGTCTTAGCTGCCAAATGGCTAGGAGTAGTGATAAGAGTCATATCCAAATGAGCCAGAAGGAACTGAAATACTGAGCAATCTCAGGTTGAAAACCACTCAACGACAGAATCACTGTGTAATACAAATGACAATGGCCGTTTTAGCTGGGCTAGAGCGCTTGTGTAGCAGTTGTTACCGAGCCAAATCATACCACTGATCTATAGGCCATCGCTTTGTCAAAAAATGTGTTATAGGCATCTCGAATGCCAATATCAAAGAATTATTTACGATTAAATATCGAAACATCGACAATTGGACCTCCTATCGATTTTCATCTTGAGGTACTAGGCAATTACTGGAGTTTATAACGGCTATATTTATAGTGATGCCTTCCAGCGACGAAGCTCGAGATGTCACAGAACATTTCAAGAAAGCTGGACACTTTGATAAACTGAAGCAAGAGGTGCTGGCACAGCCGGTTAGCGGGACTGATACCGCTTTACAAGTGGCATTGAAAGATGTGGTGGCTGATATAGTACGAGGGATTGTGAGCGAGGATGAGGAGTTGCTGTTCAAGAACAGGGGATCCACAAGTGCGTTAATCGAGGCTCAGTTGTTGAAGGGAGACTACGAGAGGATCAAGAATTCGCCTTCAGGTGTTGACATTGAGGGTTTTGTTGCTAAAGCACTTGCGGACCCTGAGGTTATTTCTAGAGTGGAGGAGGAGGTCACAAGGATGGTTGATGAGAAAGCTCAGACAGAGGGAAAGTGATATTGATGCTATAAAAGACGATATGAAAACGGTTACTTAATGGTTAATGTAATAGATAAAGAAGGTCGTCGCATCTCCTCGATTTGAATTTACGGCCTGCTCTATCTGCACTTCTGTACTTGAAGCGGTCACCTATTATGCTGTATTGTAGGGCTTCACTTTCATTAATCGGAATTTCGAATTCGAAGATAGTCCCAATTTTCGGAATAATTTTCAATTCATCAACTATGGTTCCTTTTGTCATCATCATGAAGTTTTTCTGTGCATCCCATATCACAATACCTTGCATCCCCACAAGGTTCGTATTTTTGCTTTTTGAGACTCGCAATAAAGCACCATTGTAGTCAGCCATAGACAGTTTGGTCAGAGCCTGGCTACCATTTATTTGAAACTTGGCGGGATCAGATACTGGGAAAGATATATTTAGTAGCTCTTGTATATAACTAACCCACAGGTTTTTATGCATAGGCTCGAAAGATTCATACTTGGGTAAATTATTGTACAGTTCTGTATGGTTGTTTTGTTTCAGAAAATTGTGTAATTGCTCTTTTGATGATATGTTATTCTCATGTGCCAATCTCTTCGCCTTCCTGGAAGAAGATTTCCATTTCCATATTAGGTCTCTCAATGTGTCTTTAGATCTCCTGTTTATTTTTCTATAATGTTTTTGTTTGTACTGCTCGTAACCTTGCTCTGGTGTCTGTCTTTTATTCATAACATTCTTAAGCTTAGTTTCACTAATCTTCGTTTTTCTTTGAATGTGTTTAGTAATTCTTGCATGTGAGCCACCATCTGTGGGCAAGAGTAGCAGTGTATCTGTTAACCTTCCTTCACTTATATCATTCTTTGGATCATTGAAACTTTTGGTAAGTAGGTTTTTGTAGATAAATTCCTGCGACTTATCCATTATTATTAGTAGAGCCACACAGTGTTGTTATCCTAGTGTTATTTGCAACTATTAAACGATCAGGACTGCACCAATGTTTGGAAATATCCTTTGGTTCTCCTCATTAATATGGCAGCTCATCGCATTCTTTTCAACATTTTTTTATATACGCTGAACAATCACGTGATCCCCACTATTCGGTATGAAATTGCGCTTGATGGCTGAAATGTAGTGGTAATGCGGTGTATCTAACGACTGTTTTAAACATTTCATTTGACTAATGCAGTGCTACAATTTCGTAGTTCTATTTATTCTATTTGCTTACAGCGGGTTACGTCAAGATCCTGTGGCTGACCGGCAGCGAAGTCTTCCACGTACAATATACCCTTTCGATCAACTATGTACAACTGATGTCCTTCGGGACTAAATTTCAAGGAGGCTGATTCATATGCTCTGTGAGAATTAGCCACAATATCAACCAATGCTACGCGTCTTTTCTCGTTGTCCATAATTGCGGGCGTGGACATAATATACACAGAACCATTTTTGTCCAAAAATGCTATAGCATCATTTCGTGGTGATACTTCGCATTTATGAATCTGTGATCCCAACTCGTTCAAGCGCATTATCATGGTGGGCTGTGCGACTGTTCTTATGCCATTTTTCTTGCTGTTGATCCTTGTGTTGATAACAATAGGGGGCGAGTTGAACGCAGCTGATGTAACACACATGATATTAGGGTTTCCGCTAAATAATTTTGTATCTGTGATACCTTCAGACTCTAATGAGCTATCAATCGTTCTCAAGCTTTTCATGAGAAGACGTGGTTCTTTCGGTCTTTCTACTGAGATCACTAAAAACCTGGATTCCAATGCAGTTGAACATGATATAAAATTACCGTCATTTGATAACTGTATTGTATTGATCGGATCTTTATATGGTAGTGTTATTGTAACAGGGGATAAAAATTCAGGCTCTGAGGTAACCTTATTGTTAACAATCTGATGGAAAGCAATCAGAGCTTGTTCTGCCCCTGTGTTTCTATCCTTCCCTGTTATTCCACATGCAATAATTTTTGAAATTGGGTCGATGTCAATGCATCGTATAGGGAATGACGATTTGTATACATATATGATTTTGCCGCTGTTTTGTATGCTCAAAACCCTGAATTGGTTTCCAGATCCCGATATTACCAAGAAGTTATTGGATAACTTACAGTAATACTGCTGAAAATTGGATTCTTCAAGATTCACATTGTTTGATCTCCGTAGTTCATTGAAATTGGGTCCGTATTGTCCATTTGATTTACCACAACAAAGCAATATTGGGGACTCCATACCTTGTGAGGTTTTTCGTGTCTTATACACCTCCCATTTACTCTCCGTTATCATGGCAAACATAGTGCAATCGGGTGAGATGGATGTGTTTGAAAAAGATTTGCTCTTGCTTTTGATGAGGTTGAATTTTGAGTGCGTATTAAATTGGTATCGTTTTCTGTACATCGGAAAGCAGTTAACAAAATACAGCTCACTTTTCTCATCTACAGACATGATCGAATTACTAGTGTTCGTGTGTTCTAGGGTGTTAGTATTGTCAACCGCAAGTGTCGATCCAAACTTCACTTGAGCCTCGTTTGTAGTAATCAAGTTTGAGTAGGATATATTTTCTTGTGAGATGGGAACAGTTCTGGTATTAGAAGCATTGTCAAGTAATCTGTAATTGTCATCTTCATCGTAGTCGCCGTACTTTTTACCTCCAGGTCTTTCAATTGCAGTATCTGACTGGTGCCAGCTATTGTTGCTTTCATTATTCATCCTGGACGCTATGGAATGAAACATATGCATTAGGGATTGCGTTTGGTTGGCCTCGGGGCTTTCAACGGACCCCTTCCAATTGGCATCCTCATCCAATTTTGAGTCGAAAGAGGATATTGGCGGTGCGGTATTCAGCGATTTTTCGTAAGAGGCACCGGTCTCTTTCTTCCCATGACTACCCAACATCATTGAGGACTCCGTATCTGCACTGCCTCCAATATCAAAGAACTCCAGCTTTTTGGTCATAGGAGGCAGCAGGTTCCGCAAAGAGTGCTGTTCCTGACTACCTTTCCGATCCTCGTCGTTAGAGCTCACGGTCTCCTCATTCTGCGGCGTGTCGCCGCCATTCCCAGCCACCAGCTGCTCATAGTCCACCAACTTCCTATACAAGTCCCGTAGCGGGGCACATATGCCAACCAGTTCCGGGGCTTCGCCCTGGCATACGGGACAATTGACAATCTTCGAGACAACAGTCTCGGAAACTATGCAGGAACACGACAGTATGCACGCATCCCCAACCACACCGTACTCCACACCATCGGGACCCAGGTCAATTGGCAGAAACAGCACCGTATCCCGCAGCTTCTGCACCAAATCCATGTGCAAAGAGTTCAGCGAGCAAATCAACTACAGCAGCTTACCTCAGCCCCGCTGTAGAAAGTAAAACAACACCGTCCCCTTGACACGAAAGACCAACTCACCATTCCATATTAAGCACCAACAATTACATCACAAGAAGGCACGTTGGAGCGGGGGGGCATCGCCTGGGCGATGCCCCCCAATGAACTAGTCAATACGACTTGTGAACAATGGAATGAGTTCAGGAACACAGGTACATGTTCACGACAGTCACGATATTCATCACTTAAAACAAATGCAGCGTGATGTACGTAACCAGTGATGCAAAGAAGTCATGACACATAAAAAAAAGCAACGTGCCACCACAAAAAGCTGTCAAACGTCTGCCCACTCCCCCACCCCCAACGCGGGTGTGACTCCGCCCACCAGAAAAAAGCACGGCAGTTTGTGAGGAGATAGACGGAGAACCCACCGCAGCGCAGCCACAACGCAGCGCAGCGCAATCTTATCTTATCTGGTCCCGCGCCCTTCCAGCCTTGTCTGCTCAGAGGGGCCGTGTGCACGGCCCCTCTGAGGATGTGATCGCGACTTCCGCTGGGCAGCACAGCACAACGGCCGGTGGGGGGAGGGCCAGGCTGCGCAGGAGCACTTATCTCTTCCCCCCCCACCGCCCCGATGCAGGCACTGGGACGCCACGGCTCGTCGCGGCTGGCCTGGCCTCGCGGGCTGGTAAACGGTGCACTGCGGACAAACGGGAGGAGGGAGCACGGCGTGGGGGGGACACGGCGGGGGGACACGGCGGGACGCATAAAATAAGTAGCAGTCACGTGTTTGTGTAAGAAGTATGGTGGAAGGAGGAATGGAGCAGCTTTGGGAGCGGGGATTGAAGGTAAGTAGTTTGTAGACTGCGTCTTGATTTGTGTCTTGGTGTTGGAAGAGCGACGTGGAAGGGCGATAGTGCTGGTTTTTGTATATAATGCCCCCATAGCCACTTCTCTCTCTCTCCCCCCGAGCTGATAGTGAAAAATGAGCCAGTGTGAGTAGAATACAAAACACAGAATGTCTGGTACATCGACCCTGTGGGATGCGATGACGGATGACAGCGTGAGCATCGCGGATGTGTGGTATCCCGGATCGTCCGTACGACGTGATGTTGGTAATGAGGAAGATAACCGAGTTTTGGAGAGGCATTTCGCGCTTTCCGATGCCCTGCGGCTTGTGGAGAGCCGGGCAGGCGCTGACTGTGGGGATGTGGAGAGTGTGGGCTCGGCCAATACGCTCGAGCGTGTGTTCACTGTGAGGGAGACTGGGCAGCTGGATTTGCCGCCTGATGGCGGATACGGGTGGGTGTGTATGATGTGTGTGTTTCTTGCGATGGTGTCCACCTGGGGCTGCAACGCCGGGTTCGGTATTTTCCTGGGGTTTTACTTCAACAACGATACCTTCCCGGGGGCTACGAAATACGATTATGCGCTCATTGCAGGACTGACTGTGGCGCTGGGTCACGGTATGGCGCCTGTTGCCATGATACTTATGCGCACTGTAGGCATAAAGGCCACGATGCTGTTTGGTGACGCGTTGCTGCTCTCTGGCTTCTTGTTGGCCTCCTATGCTACAAAGATATGGCATCTCTACTTAACCCAAGGTGTCCTTGCAGGCTGTTCTATCGCCATAGCTAGTGTTCCCGCTACAGTGGTACTGCCTGGGTGGTTTTTGAAGAGGCGGGCCGTGGCTACTGGGGTGGGCCTTCTCGGCACCGGTATTGGTGGTGTGGTGTACGGATTGGCGGTAAACAAAATGATCCAAACACAAGGTGACACCAAATTGGCACTCAGAGTGTTGGCGATAACATGTACGGTGAGCGTGTTCATTGCTGCGATGTTGGTGAAAGAAAGAGTCCCCACGAAATCGGTCGGTCTCAGATCACCGAAACTCATCCTACTTCAATTCAAGAAAATGTTTACTATAAACTTGCTAAGAAGGCCGCAGATACTTTTGGTGGCCTGGTGGTTTAGTTTGTCGTTTCTGGGATACGTGGTGATGGTCTTCACTATGTCCCCCTACGCCATTGCCCGTGGTATGTCTGCCCATAATGCATCGACACTCACAGCACTGCTGAATGCAGCTCAGTGTATAGGAAGGCCATCAATGGGGTTTGCAGGCGATAGATACGGTAGGGTTAATGTCACAATTTTTCTCACTGCTAGTCTAGTGATATTTCTTTTCGGTTTTTGGATACCCGCGCACACATTCTTGCAGCTTATATTTTTCTCATTGTTGGCAGGCGTGGGGATAGGTGTCGCAAACGTCTTCAATAGTGTGCTGACTGCAGACCTTGTTGAACCAGACATGTTTTTGCCGGCGTGGGCATTCGTCTGCTATAATGCGTCCCCATTGTATCTTGTGGGTGAGGTCATAGCGCAGGCTCTAGTTGTTCCCGACCACAAAAGCAATCCTTACATTCACACCCAGATATTTGCAGGGTGCTCTTTTACACTAGCATTGATATTAGCGTTAGTTCTAAGAGAACTCTGTGTACGACTGAAATTCCAATCAAAGTTGGAGAAAGTAAAAAGAGACCTAGGAGACACGGAAGAACTATCAATCCACGGCTCTAAAGAAGACAAGAAAACATATATAGTTAGCGAAATTGCGGGGGACGTGAAATACATGCAACGCAAAAAGGCCCGCTACGAGTATATACTACAAACCTCGGTACGGGGATATTGTGCACGCATGTTCAAACCTACTGTTGTATGAGCAATAAGATGTCCCCTCTCATCTGCTATCACAGCAGAAATATGGATATTACTTAGCCAAGTTTGAAACTATTTTTTCTTTTTGTATTTTTCTGTACTTCATTATGCATGCAACTCTCTAGATCAAAAATTTTAGAAAACCAGGTCGTATACAAAAAGAAGGTGCATATTTAGCACAGCTACGCTCCAGACTAAAAACCGATATCAGCTGTTCGCAACCCGAAAGGTACAACGGCTCCACACACCGTCATTGTTCTTGAAGATGGGGATGCTCACCGTAGATCACTGGCGCGCCAAACAATCGGAAAACGGCTCAATGAGAGAGAGAGAAGGAGTAAAAGATATCAGCATCCGGTGAACCACACATCGATCCATACTGCCACGGTGGCTCTCGGGACCAGGAAATATTCAATGCCTTCAGCACGGCGCCATAAACTGAGAGACTCCACTCAATGGACAAGAGTCACCCGTCACGTGATTTATATGTGTAAGGATCGGCGGAGAAGTCAAAGAAGGAGTGAAATTCGATGGTGGAAGAGAAGAAAAAGAACCGGGATATGCGTCACTGTGCGTCCGCGAGGATCTCTGTGCGGAGCAGCTTTCCAAGAAAAAAGAAAGAAAGAGCGATGCAGTGAAGAAAAAAAAGTTTGCTGAGTCTATTCGATGACACATTTTCATTCCATGGTAGTCCTTTGTGTTCCATGGCTAATAGTCATCGGTTTCTCCTAATGGAGCGGGATACAGCATGATAGGAGTTCAGCGTTGAGTAGTTGAGGAACTTGACTATCACTTCCTGTGAAGAAGCCTTCTTAGTACGGCAAAAGCGCTTTTGCTCGGAAAGGTATATAAAGTAGGTCCTCATCAGCTGCTTATAAATCGCACATTGTCGAGGATATACCAGAGGAGAACAAATAGTAATTCTAGTTCCGAATCTATCTTGTCCTATAGGAAGATAAGTAGATTTGTTTATCTCTAAGAAAGAATAGACATCGTTGCTTTTCAGTTTATTGATAAGCATTTGAAGGACAAAAAATAAAACCTCTTTTCGTTAAAATATGGCTAGTGTCAGCTCTGTATCAAGTAGCTCAGGTCAGTCCAGGAAGTCTGTAGAAGTCAGAAGCTATACTGGCCCTCAATTCTCGGACGACGAAGGGGATGACGATCTTAGAGAAGAGGGTCTTTGGCGGGCCTTCACAAATGATGGTACAAGTCTGATGGACATTGTTCAAAGGAAACACACAACAAATAGCACCAAAAAGGTGGTGATAGCTGAAGATGACGCTGATGAGCAAAACAAAATTCTCGAGTCTCATTTTGATCTAGCTGATGCTATGAAATTATACGAAAATGACAGTTTCTGTAGGAAAGACCTGGAAACTTCATCGCATGTTTCAGATGACAGTAGTGTATCCTTGACCAAAGTACCCACTCTTAAAAAAGTCTTCACTAACAAGTCCACCGGTGAGCTAGATTTACCGCCCGATGGTGGGTACGGCTGGGTGTGTGCATTCTGTGTATTTCTGGCCATGTTCTCCACTTGGGGTTGTAACTCTGGGTTCGGTGTGTTTCTAGGTTTCTACCTCAACAACGAAACTTATCCCGGTGCCACGAAGTACGATTACGCATTAATTGCAGGATTAACTGTGTTTTTAGGGCAAGGTTTCTCGCCGTTTGTGATGGTAATGATGAGAGTCATTGGGATGAAGACCACCATGCTTCTTGGAGACGCAGTCCTGTTAGCTGGCTTTCTGTTGGCATCCTTTTCCAAGAAGATATGGCAGCTCTACTTGACACAGGGTGTTATGGCAGGGTGCTCCATTGCTATGGTCTGTGTCCCAGCTACTGTGGTCCTGCCTGGGTGGTTCTTAAAGAAACGTGCAGTAGCTATGGGACTTTCATTATTGGGAACCGGTCTCGGTGGTGTGGTGTACGGTCTAGCTGCAAACAAGATGATCCAAACACAGGGCAACACACGGTTGGCACTCAGAGTGCTGGCGATTACCTGTTCCGTCAGTATCCTCGTTGCAACCGCGCTGGTCAAGGAAAGAGTACCGAAGAAGTCGGTTGGGCTCAGGTCTTGGAGCAAGATACGGGAGCAATTCAGTGCAATGTTCACGATCAACCTAATGAAAAAGCCTTTCGTTCTGCTCATTGCTGTGTGGTTCAGTTTCGCGCTGCTGGGTTACATTATCATGGTGTTTACCATGTCACCCTACGCAATTGCTCGCGGGATGTCTGCACACGACGCATCGACGCTAACTGCCATTCTGAACGGGGCGCAGTCGGTCGGAAGACCCTGCATGGGTCTACTAGGAGACCGGTTCGGCAGAACCAACGTCACGATCGTCCTCACATGCTGCCTCTCGATCTTTCTCTTCGGGTTCTGGATCCCCGCGTACACATTCGTGCAGCTCATTTTCTTCTCCATATGTGTGGGGTCCTGTGTGGGTGTCGCCAACGTCATGAACACGGTGCTGATCGCAGACATGGTGGGCCCCGAGGAGTTCCTGCCGGCATGGGCCTTCGTCTGCTACATCGGCTCCCCGCTGTGTCTTGTGGCTGAGGTCATCGCGCAGGCCCTCACGGTCCCCTCACGCAGGTCCAACCCGTACCTCCACACACAGATATTCGCGGGCTGCTGCTTCGTGTTCGCTCTCTTCCTAGCACTAATGCTGCGAGAGTACAGCGTCCGCCTCAAGTACAGGCGAGAGCTCGACACCAAAGACGTGCGCCTGAACAACACACCAGCAGCCTACTTCAAGCGCATGACAGCAAGAATGATTATATGAAATGCATCCAGTCTGTTTTCCTCATCCACCCAACGTACACGCACACATATTTCTTCACTTCTAATTACGTCATATTTTATTTAATAGTTATAATCCCATTCTTAACACCCCCCACCATTCTCTGCAGCCTGTTCTGCGCATGCACCCCCCACATCCAAGCTCTTTTCTTTTCCTGAGTAAGCAACCGGGCAGAGAAGCAACCGTGCAGACAACATGCAAAGCTTCCCATCTCGCTCTTCCTGGACGCCGAGAAAAGAACTTCGCTCTGTCCTTCCGCGCAGGTGCAGAGCTCTCTTTGATTGTGTCAATGTTGTGTCGGCGGAAGCGGGTAGCGAGCACCACTGCCAGAGAAAGACAGCCACTCTGTCCCGCCTGCGCCCAGTATCAGCCCTGCAATGCTCGAACGCATGTACCATCCTTCACTGCCCCATAGCGACGTACATCTTTATCGGGTCCCCTGTGTGGCCGTTGTTCTAGTGACAGGCGCTTCTCGACG
>JAJLUB010000064.1:0-68133 GCA_030564085.1 Nakaseomyces uthaithaninus
GGGGGGGGGGGGGGGGGGGATGTCTCTCCTCGACCTTTTCTTTGTTTTTCTTGGGCTCTCGGAAAAGAAAAAATAACCCAAAAAAAAAAAAAAATAAGAAAATTTTTTTGAATTATTTTAAATACGAAGCTCATCTCATCTCATCTCGCCAATTGGGTTCCCGATACGAGAGGGATAAACGGGTCTGTAGCGCAATTCTGGGATAGTACTGAGCTGGTAGACACGAGACAGAAGGTACCTGGGGGAATCAGCTGAGAGTTTTAAAACAGGATAAAAAAATCAGCACTTCGGAACAGGGAGAATACTCCGGGAACAGCTTACCAACTAGGAAGTTCGCAATTTAGGAACGGTAACTACGGCATTAGAGCAAACGGCAGCAACGGGAGACACAGGACAGTACTGAGAAATCGGGACACAAGACAGTACTGAGAATAAAAGAAACGATTCTGATGAGTTTTCAAAGGAGCTCGAAAAGCCCCAGGAAGGGCGTGGTGGGGGCGGGGAAGGTGCCCGGCAGCTCGGCACCGTTGCTCAACACGGCTCGGCCCCGGCGGTTCAGTCTTATATATTCTTCGGATTCGTCGCTGAGCGATATTTCTGACAAGCAGGCGTCCGACATCTCGGAGGAGGACGAGGACGAGGATGACGACGACACCAGCAGCAGTTCTGACGACGACGACGAGAACATAGACTTCGTGAAGCTGTCTGCGCAGAGGAAGAAGAGAGCCATGCAGGCGCTGTCCGCATACAAGAACCAGCACAACACCAAGGTGGACTCGACGCCTATCGAGGAGGAGGACGTAGGGGAGGAGGTCGCCGAGTCAGACGCCGGTGACGACGACCACGATGCGAAGACCAAAAGTAAGACCAGTGCCGTCGAGATAGATGATGATATCCCGGTGCCACAGTTCAAGTCGGGCGATAAGGGGCATGGAAGCGGCGACGAAAACAGTTCTGAGGAGGACGAGGAGGACGATGAAATATCCATAGAGAACGATGGCCTCAACGAAGACAACATCAGAGAGAGCGACGGCGAATCTGATTACGATATAGACCAAGATGCTTACTTCGACGCTATCGAGAAGGAGGACGATCTAGATACAGGTATCGAGACTGGGAACGATGAAGACCTACCGACCATCCTGCACGAAGAAGAACAGAATATAATGAACGAGTTTGACAATACCAACAACGACACGTCGAATTGGGATGCAGAAAGCAGCTTATCCAGCTTTGATATGTTCGACGGCTTTGGCAATGAGGATGAAGAAGAAGAAGACGACGAGGATATCTCGAAAAACAAAAATGGTTTGGCTGTGACGAAAAAGACATCGGATGATCCAGTATCAGACCTCAAACACTTCGATGCTTCTGGAAAGATACCCCTAACTCAACAGCATGTGAATAATTCAGAACACCTCAGAAAGTCAGATATGGTGTCGAAAGTACGGAAGCCCGAACGGAAAAGGTCAAAGAATAAAAATAACCGCTCGCTAAAGGACGCTCTTGACTCTGAAGATTATATTTTCAATATTTTCTTCCAATCAGATGAAAGCTCCGAAGATCATAGAGAAGGCGAGCCACTTGACTCTGACAACGAGAGTCTCCAGTTAAGCCGTTTTTTTGCAGGAAATACTGACAAAGTTGATGAAACAGATGACACCTCAAAAAATATTCTGATGGATGTTGCACATCTTCCTTCCGAAGACGAAAATCTCATATCGGAAAATCAATTTTCTGATTCAGATCTAACGGGAACTAATGAAGACGATAGCCTCTCAGATATAGACGGAATATCAATTAGTTCTGTTGATCTTGACGATGATGATGTTGATCATCTACGAATGAGCAATGTCTTTGTTGATATCGATGACTTGGACCCTGACTCCTTTTACTTCCATTATGATGATGAAAATGAAAGCTCCGGAAGCTTGGATATAGATAACGTTGACTTGTATCTAAACAAAGATGATGACTGCAAGCATGATGTGGTTGAAACAGTAGTCTATGTGGATGATGAATCAACAGATGAGGATGATAATCTGCCACCCCCAGAAGCAAGAGTAAAAACTATCGGCACAAAAGCAAAGGAAGTTGTTAGTGCTAACGTAGTTGGTTTAAAGCCACCTAAATTGGGCACTTGGAACACCAACAACAAACCATTTAGTATAATCGATGGACTGTCCACCAAATCATTACACACATTGATTCAAGAACATCAACAGCTGAAAGATCAAAGATTGAGCACTTCTGACTACATAAAACAAGAAAGTGCTGACTCTGTTACGCCCAATGGCGATGAATTAACTCTGAACGAACTACTGAACATGAGTGAGCTTGAAGATGAAGATGTAATATCAAGTACAAATGCTTTGAGTAATAACAACAGTACTGATCGCGCTAATGTACCAGGCAGCCATGGCTTCAAGAACAATGCTTACAATTCATTATCGATAACTGATTGGTACGAAAAACCCAAAGTTCCTTTATCTGCTTTCAGAAACAAAGGAATTAACGTTTTCCAGGAAGATGAATTCATGGCTCCAAGTAATCATATCAAGAAAGTACCTATCGGCTACATGGGGATGGAAAAAACGAGACGTAAGTTTGATAAAATGAAGGAAATTCAAAAGAAACAGAATGAAAAAAAGAGAAAACTAAAGAAGAAGAAGAAAATTTTGAAACTTCGAAAAGAACAAGCTCGTTTAATGAAAGAAACAAAACTAGAGCAACAGTTGCTTCCACCCGCTATTCAAATTGCTACTGAACATGACATTCAACTTCCAAGAATTGATTAAGGATCTAAATATATACTTCAATAAAGTATCACTATTTCCTCTCGACTCTCAGTGGATTTATTATGACTACCAATAACAAACTACATTATATTCTATCCCACACCTTTAAAGCACAAAAATCTCGTACACTTGTCATATCATACTATGAGCGCAAATATATGAAAATTGTCGAATGCATTGACTAAAAAAAATAAGGGCTATGAATTAAGAACCGCTGCATATCAACATTGATTGGAAGACTTCCAACAATGCGTGCCTTTTCAGTTCAAGCCGTTCATTTATGGACATATCAAAATATCAATATTCAAGAATGACCTGCAACCGATAAAAAAAACTTAAGAACAACATAACTTAGCCGTTTACTAAATGCATCAAAAAAAATAAATAAATAGAAAGCAAAAAATCCAAATTGGCTTTCGCTTGCACAGGTCTTTCTACATTTCAAATTCATTTCTAATTCATTTCAAAACTCTTTATTTCACGAAAAAAAAGGAACGGACTATTAGCAATAGGCGTTTATATAGACAAAACTATTTTATAAAAGTAAATAAATTTTTCTCAGGTGATCAATCCAGTTAATTATATTCTCTCATTCGAAGCTACTTCGTTCAAAAGTACTGAAAAATTTCAGAAAAATCAAAATTTCCAAGCTCATCGCATAACTTTACTAGCTCATCGCATAACTTTACAAGCTCATCGCTATACACTATTGGTATACAACAGCTTGACAACTACTAAAGAAGAAACCAGTGGAACTACTCTATAAACCAACTACAAATAATTGTCAAAAATGGCCTCTGAATTGAAGGCAAGCTACAAAAATATCAGCCTCTCTCCAGTTTACGCCGGTAGTGGAGCTGTCGCTACCATTTCCGAAGATGGCTCAATTTTTGCAGCACCTGTTCTTGATGAAATTAACATTATTCAGTTACAACCAACAAGAAAATTATTACACAGCATCGACAATAGTGATGAACAAGAGATTACAGCTCTTTGTGTCACACCTGATGGTAAATATCTGATATACGTTTCACAAGCTCAACTTTTGAAAATCGTGGAAGTCCAAACTGGAACGATATTAAGATCTTTGAAAATATCTTCACCATCTTATATTATGGAATGTGATCCAACATCAACTCTGGTCTCTGTAGGTGGCACTGACGGCTCTATAGTTGTTATTGATATTGAAAATGGATACATCGCTCATTCTTTCAAAGGCCATGGTGGCACTATCTCAAGTTTGAAATTTTATGGGGAATTAGGTACTGATATCTGGCTGTTAGCTTCTGGTGACACTAATGGTGTTGTAAAAGTCTGGGATTTAGTAACAAGATCATGCAAGTTTACATTGCAGGAGCATACTGCGGCAGTGAGAGGTATTGATATCATGAAAGATACAGAACTAGAACAATACAGGCTGCTATCTGGTGGTAGGGATAATATACTGAATATCTGGGAGTTCTACATAAACAAAAAGAAAGCTAAACTGTCAAAAACTATACCTGTTCATCTGCAGGTTGAATCTTGTGGTTTTGCTTCTAAATCGTCAACAGATATTGTATACACTGCAGGCGGAGATGCTGTCTTTCAACTAATTTCTTTATCAACTGGAAAAACGCTCAAATCGACGCCAAAACCAATCGAAGAACTTTTCATAACTGGTGTGTTACGTCTAAATGGTGGAAAGCAGTTATATTTGGTATTTTCAGATCAAACATTACAGCTGGTAGACATCGAAGAGGAGATAAATAATGAGACATCAGATTCAATCAAACTAAAAAATTGCATTGCTGGTAATCATGGTACTATTGCTGATATGAAGATTGTCGGTCCATCAGGAAATAGTTTAGCTTTAGCGACGAACTCGCCCACTTTGAGAATTATACCATTACCAAATAGCATTATCAAACCCGATGATGAAAATGTTGAAGAAGAACTTCCTATAGATGTTGAATTGTATGAGGGACACAAAGATTTGCTAAACTCGGTAGATACGACAGATGACGGACTTTGGTTGGCAACTGCTTCTAAGGACAATTCTGCCATTCTATGGAAGTTTAGTGAAGCCGTCGAGCGATTTTTCCCTTACGCACAATTTCAAGGGCATGCTGCTACTGTTACTGCAGTAGCATTGCCAAATGTCATGCATAGGGGCTATCCTGAATATTTACTGACTGCTTCGAACGATCTAACTGTTAAAAAATGGGCAGTTCCAAAGCCAACATCTGAAGCAGTACCAAAAATGCAGATAATCAAGAGTTCTATATATACACGTCATGCTCATGAAAAAGATATCAACGCGCTGGCACTCTCACCTAATGATTCAGCATTTGCTACTGCATCTTATGACAAGACATGCAAACTTTGGGATGTTGATACCGGTGAATCAGTTGCCACGCTAGCTAACCACAGAAGAGGTCTATGGGATGTATCTTTCTGCGAGGCAGAAAAGTGGGTAGCTACATGTTCTGGAGATAAAACTATTAAAATATGGTCATTAGAATCGTATAGTGTCTTGAAAACCTTAGAAGGACACACAAATGCTGTACAAAGATGTTCTTTTATGAATAAACAGAAGCAATTAGTTTCCGCTGGTGCTGATGGATTAATAAAAATTTGGGATATTGCTACCGGTGAATGTGTGAAAACTCTAGATGGCCATGCTAATAGAATTTGGGCAATGTCTGTCCAGAAGGATGGGGAGCTCATAATCACAGCAGATGCAGATGGTGTCTTTCAGTTCTGGGAAGATTGTACCGAAGAACAAAGACAAGAGGATTTGAAAAATGATAAATTAAAAATCGAGCAGGAGCAATCTCTTCAAAACTATCTAAGTAACGGAGAATGGGCAAACGCATTCTTATTAGCATTGCAGCTTGATCATCCGATGAGACTTTTTAACGTTTTAAGGTCATCAATTGCCGACAATTCCGATAACTCAGACGAATCAGAAACAAAAACCATTTTCAACAAAGAGTTAGATGACCTAATAGGTACTCTGAACAATGACCAGTTGCTGCTTCTGATGAAAAGATGTAGAGACTGGAATACAAATGCCAGGACCCACACTGTCGCTCAAAAGACTATCACGTGCATCCTGACACAACACAACTTATCCGACTTCAGTGAAATACCTGGGATGATCAAGATCATAGAATCTATTATTCCGTATTCAACCAGACACTATGGAAGAATCGATAATCTAGTCAAGGAAAGTTTTCTGCTAGATTATGCCCTTCACGATATGGATAAACTTTTATAGGCAATGTTTATGGGCTCAGCTTTCAACCGTCTATTCTGTACTATTATTTACTATGTAAGCATTGTTAAACACCAATAAATTTTTATTCTCTATTGAGCAATAAGCAACGCAAGACTAAATGTAACCAAGGAAACAATACCAATCGAACAATATCTGACATTTCAAAACTACCATGCATTTGTAGTGAATGTGCGAAGCGATGAGCTGGAGATGGTATTGCAATGGGATGCGATGCGATGAGCTTGAATTTCAAAAATGCCGATTCACTTCTGCGCAGTTTTCTCAGGATCTGCAGGAAAACAAAATTTTTGCAAAAAAAAAAAACAGTACTAATCATACATTGCTAACTCATGGAAAGAATAGTACTTAGAGTTGTTACTACAGGAGCAAGTCTATTCCATATATCACGCTAACTTCCTTTAAAAATTGAAGGGTTATATATTGCTGTTACTGTTGGAACAACACCGTTGACGTGCAAAGTATTTGTGATATAATGAGTGTCCAAGACATAGAAACAAGAAAAGCAAAGAAGAATGCTAATAGAAGAAGGAAGAAGAGAAGAACTGCAGAATCTGACTCAGATTCTAGCTCATCATCATCAGATTCAGAGCCTGAAGTCAAAGAGCCCGAAGTTAATGAAGAGAATGAAGTTTCCGATGTTGAACTATCAGATGTTGAGATGAAAGACTCGACGGCGGTCAAGGAATCTGTTGATGAATCTACAAGGAAAAAGTTAGCAAATATTCCATTTACTACTACAGAACTTACTTCTAGGACAGCTAGGGATAATTCAATACCGATTAATTTAACGCAGGTGGAAGAGAAACTAGACAATGCGAAATCTACCATGAGAACTAGACTATCCGTACAAGAACAAGAACAGAAGGATTCATATCTGAATCTAATGTTCGAAAACTTCGGTGATGAAATACATAAGTTACGGGAGGCACCTGATTTCAATAGTAAAACTATCAATATTTTAGCAAATGTTCTAAAAGACGGCACAGGAATGTTCGATAACGAGACCTTAAAAGCCATTCTGAAATCAGAAACGTGAACCATGAAAATTTAAAACTGAATTAATACTAGTCTAACAATCCCCATTCAGTCATATGGCCTTTTGCATTATGTAGCATCTCTGAGATGAATTAAAAGATAAATTGTACAATACCAGTCTTCGTTTAGTCACTAAATATTTTATACACATTGACTATTGGCGTAGAGTAGACATATTATCTATAGAGAAATATTTAAAGTCAAGTATCAAATGTTTTCATGAAATAATAAAAAAACGATAATTCTATTAACATATTGATAAGAAAAATTATAATAGAGTAAAATAAAAAAGAAACAAAATAATGATAACTGTACTGACATGGGTTGAAAAAAAAGATTAAAGAGCTTACATTATTGCACAGGGATACAAAATAAATCCCGCCACCCAGGTGACTGAAGGTAAATGGGACTGTTCAAAAGGAATTTAAATCCGCCGGTGCTACGTGCCGATCGATATTTCCATAAACATAATGTTTTAATGAAACCTGAGAAAAGGAATCCTCTGATCCTTGGTGTCCTACCGTTTCAAAGATTATTGAAATGTTGTGTAAGTATTAATAAACGAGAAACGAAACAAAGGAATCCAATTTACTAACGATGGCAATGATTCTGGTTTCATCACCCGCCACTACAACTATAGTCTATGCCCTTTCATTCACCGAGTAACTTTAAATTCCAAGAAAAGAGTCCGTAAATCGCACGTTACAAATTATAACCACATTTCTTTATTGCCATACTTGATATCACGGAGGATGGAAGGCGAGCGATCAACAAAACCATGGGGAAACAATTCCTTTTATACACATAATGATATCCCAGATTATTTATTCAAGTCTCTTAATCAATCCCATCACTGTACTTTTCATTTTTATATTATTTGTTCCGTTGACATAATTTACAAATGCATGAATTCAAAAATCACAAAACCCTTATAGTATTCCAGAATGGGTCGATTAGTCAGTAATAACCTAAAATGCAAGTCAAAAAAAAAAGGTGAGAAAAAAAAATTCAGAATTTTGGGTGATGAAAGGGACAGTATAGCAGAAGAACTGATTAATATCTTTTATTGATACAATGCTACACGCTGGAAGTTATCGTAAATTCATTCTATCATCGAACCAAAGGCAAACATTATATCAAATAAAGAACTCCCTAACTCGAAAATTCGTTTTGAAACTTGTTTCTTACTTTTACTTCCTTTTTTGTTCTTATTAGTACTTTAGACGTGCATTTTCAACCTAGCAGCTTTACAAAGAACCAGGCCGCACCCGCGGCTACCCCACCAACCACCACCATCTGCAAACCTTCGGATATTTTCTTGGATGTTGTACAACTATCGCCCATAGACACAAGTGTCTTTATATAACCAAACCAAAAGAGAGTGATGACCATAACGATGATAGAGAATATCAACCCTGTACCTACGCTGTCAACAAAAAAGTAAGGTATTAGGGGCACCAAACCACCGCCAAGATAGCCTCCACCAATCGTCAGCGCGCTCACAACTTGCCTATTCTCTGCAGGCTCGTCCAGCCCACGTCCGTATCTTATAATGAAATCAACCATCAGCTCAGGCTTCCTCTGCAAATCCTTAAAGAAGGAGACAATCGTCTCATCTGAAAAATCTGGGTTTATGTCCAGCAGAATGTCCTCAATCTCGTGGTTGATCAGAGTCATGTTATCGTAAAACTTCCTCTTCTCGTTCTTTACTTCAGCGTGGTAGTAGTCAGACTCACTCTTCGCACCCAAGTAGCCACCCAGACCCATAGAGATGGCTCCGGAGATCAATTCCGCGAACCCACCGGTGATGACCAGCTTCGAGTCACCCAGCGAGGACAGACCGGCAGTCAGCGCAAACGGAACCGTCAGCCCGTCGCTCAGCCCGATGATAAGGTCGCTGATAACTCTAGGGTCCACAGAGTTGAACAGACCCGCCACCCCAGTACTCTCACCCCTGTCACTCCCGCTCTCGTCGTTGTACGCTCCCTTCACCCCGTCCTGCGCCTCATGACTGTGGCTGTGCGCGGCCCCACCGCTAGTCTCGCCGCCAGTGGCCCCATACGACGTGCTCCCACTCGACACCAGACTCTTCGACGAGTCCCCGCCAGAAACTGCCTTCACAATCGCGTTCTTCAAACCCACAATCGACATCGCTCCAAAATTTTTGCAATCAAAAAAATCCAACAACGTATCCACGTATTCACTCTCCACCTGGCCGTCGTCCGTTTCCGTGCTGGCTTCCCAAAGAACAGCTATATACCTTCAACGCTATCGTTCCCACTACCCAAGACAGGCACATCTCAGCTGATAACTCGTCCCACAGGGAGTCCCCCCAAGCAAGCCTTGCCTTATAAAGCAAAAATTCATCCCGCTACAGCTTGGGGACGGACACACCGATGGAGAAACGGCGACCCATACACAAACTGCCTTGCCACCCCGCGCAGCGTCTTCTACGCACGTGCCACACACTCCCCAGCTCCCTCTGTGTGCCTCTCAGACGCACCCGCACGAAGAAGAAAAAAAGAAAGATGGGCAGCTGGCGCTGTGCGAGCGGCCTCTCCCCTCCCCGAGTCACCCTCAGAAACCCCCGCGTGCCTGCGTCTGCGGTGTGTGCGAGCGCGCACGGCTCGGGGGGGCCTGTGTGCCAACCTCTCGATGCTGTTACCCGGAGCGCCCTCCAGCTCGGCCAATGAGGCGACAGGCTGTTACTAATGTTGGAGGGTGTGGCTTATGCAGGGTAAGTTGTGGCGCATGTGATTTACGTGAGGTATGATTTCAGTGGGAGGGCAAGCATACCAATGATGATTAGGAGCGGTGGGAGTTTGGGCAGTGGGGCTACGTTCCTGACGGCGACGTCTTTCGAAGGCCAAGAGAGGGAGACTTGCTCCTGAGTGCTTTGTGAAAGAATTAGGATAGATACATATTAATTATTAAATTATTAAGTATGAAAACATAGAGGGGAATAGTTGCTGTTGAAATAGAAAAAAAAAAAAATGAAAAGAAAACAAAAAGGATTGAAATAAAAAAGAGAAAATTTATTCTCTCTCGTCGGATTTTCTGATGGGAATATTATTTTTTTACTTTCTCCTAAACAATTTCTGCAGGAAGCTCTTCTTCTTCTCTGTGGTGCCCGTGGATGCCGACACCGTACGTGTGGTCTTCGACGGCACGCTGCTGGGGACACGGCCCATGTCTGCAGGTAGCTGCGACTCGTCGAAGGGAATGTGGCCAGACCTGGCGTCGATGGCGTCTATGTCGATGAAAGGGGTCTTCACACCGGGGCTCGCACCCAGTGTTGCGTAGCTGGTACCTGGTATCTGGAAATTCTCCGCTGTAGGTATCTTGGTGGCCTCTGGCGTCGCAGGCTCTGGAACACCGGCTACGCCCGGTGGGGGAAGGTTGCTCTCCTGAGCTGAAATCTTCTTTTCAATGGCATCGAGGGTCATTGGTTTCTCGACCTTAGCATGCGTGTGTCTAAATGAGGAGACACTGGCGTCGTCCGGAAGATTCATATTGACGGGAAGCGTTGTTGCAGCACCATGTGGCTTGGTAACCGAAGCCCTTCTCACGACCGGAACAACATTGGGAGCTGCCGTGCCCTGGTTTGCCAAAAGTTCCGCCTGTTTTTCTTCTTCTGTTTGAACGCGGGAACCACTGTTATTTTGTGCAAACTTCAAGATTTTGTTTACAAATTTATTTTTAGGTTTCCCATCCGCCATCGAGTAATCTGCATACTGGTCTCCACCGTTTGTAGGTGTGCTGAAGTTTCGTACGCCGTTCGATGCAACGTCATTGGCACCAATTCCAATTGATGATGCCCTCCCCGATACCGGATAGCTAGATGTCTTAGCAATAGGAACGGTAGTTGCGTTAGTAGTTTTAGTCACAGCAGCGGCAGCAACTGGATTACTCACTTGTGCAGATTGTGTTGCGACTTGCTCTTCTACAACAACAGCTGTGGGTTGTTCCTCGGCAACTTTTCCGCTTTGCATGGCTGTCACTACAGGTGCATCCGCAAGACCTCCATTCACTGCACTTCCCATGCCATCGGATAATGCGTTGATTTCCGTTACATCTTTTGGTTTGTCGTCATGTTGGAAAGTCTTCACGAATCTGTCCTTGAAACTGGATTTCTTTGCAGGCGCATTAGGTTGAACAGGTGTGACAGGTGTAGTGCTACTTCCATTACCCACATTTTCCAAACCTAAAGACTCGTTATATCTCTTCTGTGCAATTTCCAAAGCCTTCTCATACATTTCTTCGTCAGTCAGCTTCTTTTTCACCCTAGATGGCTGTCCAATAGAACTGGTTAAAGATTTTGTCCTTTTGACCTCCGCAGTTTTTCTTGGTGTTGTTGTGTTGCTTCCTTGGTTTGAGTTGCCATGGAAATTGTTCATCATTGTAGATGACCTTGGAATTTTTGTTGGTGGTGTATCTCTCAATGTCATACGCTTTCCCATAGTACTCACACGTTTAACGTTTGCATTAGCTGCAGCGTTAGGCATGCCAACATCATCAGTGTTATAAACCTTCTTTTTGGCAACTTCCAATGCCTGCAGATACATTTCTTGTTCAGTCAAAGGTTGTTTTGGCTTGTTTTGAGTTTTTTTCTTCTGCAGCGTACTTTCCTGCGTGAATGAAACAGTTCTGCGCTGGTTAGTAGCCGCACCTTGCCTAACAGAGGTCGAGTTTCTGAGACTGGACTTGGTTCTTGTAACAGGCTTTGCTTTTGTTTTTGGAGCTGGGGGAATATACTCCATAGCATCCTTAAAGTTAGATATGCTGCTCGTCTGGTCTAGAGGTATTTCGCCATCTCCTAGTGCTATTTTTGCAACATTTGGAGGGGTGCTTTCCCTTCCCGTTAGAGAGTTGGCCCTTTTACTGGTCGCAGCTCTTTTTGGAGGGCCTTCAAATTGTCCGTCATCGCATTCTTCCTCTACAATTTCCTCAATGTATGCCTGCTGTTGATGCTGTGGAGACATTACTTGATTTTGTGCACTGTACGCATCTATGGACATGTCGTCCTCCACAAAATCTCCGCTGAATTCGTCGAAATGCGTCTGGTGATTGGGCAGATCATCCTCCATCTCATCGGCATCAGAATCTGCGGGCGGGATTTCCTCTGGCAGCCCCGCACCGTCCACAGCCACGATGTCCGTTGTAGTTGTGGTAGTCTCCACGACCTCATACCCGTTGATCCTGCGGATCGTCTTTCTGGTGATTGACTTCGTCCGTCCCTGGGGATCCTTCACTTTTGTGGTCCGCACAGTGATACTGTTCGTCCGAGACTGGTTCACACCCGTGCCAACACCGTCGGCACCGTTCTTCTTCACAGTGTTCTTCTTCTTCACCACTGTCCTGCCCGCGGGCCGCCGCGAGTTAGAAGTGAGCGACGCAGTCCGGTTCGACTGCAGCGAGTACGTGCGCGCACTCCCCGCACCCACAGGCGCATACGAGTGCATCATGCTGTAGCTCCGACTCACACCCGTCGCGTTCGGGTTTGGGTTCGTGTATATCGCAGCAGCCGCAGCACTCGCACTCAGCCGCTTCGTCGCCATGTCCCGCGGAACATAGTACTTGCTAGAGTCCACCGCCGGCTTGTTCTGGTAGTGGTAGTCGTACCGCGACAGATCCGGCACCCTTCTCTCTTTTCTCCCCAACAATCCCATCGCTTGTGTGTGTCTCTCTCTCCTTCGTTATATATCCTCTTTTCTCTCTCTTTATCTCTTCTTCTTGGCTCGTTCTCGCTCTCTCTCTCTCTCTCTGTCTCCACCTGTCCTTCGAAACACTAGCCTTATACTCCAGAACCGGCTCCCGTCCTCCGTCTTGCAATTAAACTTTAAAGCATCCCCCCGTCCCTCATCCCTATTTATATAGATTCGCTCTCCGAGCGCCCGCAGCGGGCTTTGTTTTGGCAATTTTTTCTTGTGCGTCGCAGCACTGCGAAAAATCCTCGAGCTTCCCACCCCTGCACAGGTGGTTGCACAGATACCCCCGCACCATGGCGTGTCTGGCACCAGGCGGGCGCGGCCTCCTCTCCCGAGCCCCGAGGGACCGCGAAGACGCGCCCGCAGCACGGCCCCGCGCGACCTGGAAAAGTCCAATAAACCCTCGCCGCGCACGGAGATCACACAGACACGCGCGGAGTGCTGCCAGGCGGCTCTCCCGGCGACATGCAGAAGCACACAGAGCCCTGGGGGGATGCCCCTGTGTCTTACCCGGCCCCCAGCATTCCCCCTGGTTTCTCTCCGTGCAGAGTGCCGAGTCTCGGCCAGCCGGGTAAAAGACGTGGAGTTGTATGTCCACCATGGTTACCCTACCGGCGCACCCGCTGACGAGGAAGGAGTGACACAACATGCATACCTATGCACGTCCAGTGCACGCTGACATCTCCGCCCACGAACAGAAGTAAATCTTCACATGCGCATTGGTGCCCCCTGCACTCACTGCCGTGCTCCACCCCCCCCACGCCGTGTCTCTGCGGGCGAGAGGGGGAGGAGGGACTTTCGGGGATAAGGACAGATGCGCCGCTGTGTATATGCGGGTCTGCGCGTGTATACTGACGCTCCTCCGTAAGTGGAAATGCAGGGATGACATAATGGCAGTGCACAGCCATGATTATTAGGCAACCTGTCTATATGATGTGATGGCTACCTATATAAACCAAAGCCCGCAATGGTATACATGCTGCTGTAGATTGGCATGCCCTCCCGGTTGTAGCCAAGTTCAACCTGTGCGACTCACTCAGCTTGAAGTTCTGTACTTTTCACAGAGGAAAACAACAAATAAAAGTTAAATAAGCTATGGACTCTGTGCTTGCCCTGCGTTGTATTGCTGCGTTCTTCGTGATCATAGGCGTGGTGCTGATGTTCTTCGAAACCGGGCTACAGCACCAGATAGAACTGGCCTAAATTTGCATCCACTGCCAACTTGTGCCCTTGCTCAAGGACTAGGCCATGACTGTCCGCCCCTTCACATGGGCTGAAATGCAAAACACCTACACAGATATGACTAATGACTACAATGGACTAAAGACTTTTTTTTCCTGTGGCCCCTGCGCTCTAGCAGGACGACATGATCACCCGATAGCGTTTATGCTTATTATATGTTGCTCTAGTATGTATTTCATAAAAAAAACATCCAAATAAACACACATATATAATAAAAAAGTTTTACGAGTTTAATCCTAAAAAAAACAGCCGTTTCTCTGGCTGCAAAGCACAAAACAGAGAAATTAACGTGAACGGAGCCCCCGGGCTTTTTCTTTTTATCAAATCAAGGACTCCTCAGTGTCCCTTCTGTTCTCCTCCTGCTGCTCTTCCTCTTCCTCCTCGACATCTCTGGACCTGTCGTAGAACTCGTCCAGGATCTTTGGAGAGATTCTGTTCAGCATTTCCTTAGGGTAGATTCTTAGCAACGACCAGGCTTGGTCCAGCGACTCGAACACTGTTCTGTTCTCATATGCACCCTGACTGATGAAGGTCTTCTCAAACTTCTCCAGGAACTCCAGCGAGAGCTTGTCCTCGATCGACAAGGCCTCCTCACCAACAACCGCTTTCATGGCAGCGGCATCTCTACCAATGGCGTATTTGGCATACAGCTGGTTAGAAACATCACCATGATCCTTTCTCGTCATGCCTTCACCAATAGCAGACTTCATTAATCTACTCAGAGATGGAAGGACATTAATAGGTGGATATATACCCTTGTTAGACAATTGACGATCGACACTAATTTGCCCCTCGGTAATGTATCCTGTCAAATCCGGAATAGGATGTGTAATATCATCATTTGGCATGGTCAAAATTGGAATCTGCGTAATGGAACCATTTCTGCCTTCAACACGACCCGCTCTCTCGTAAATGGTGGATAAATCTGTGTACATGTAACCTGGATAACCTCTTCTACCCGGAACCTCTTCTCTGGCGGCGGAGACTTCTCTCAGTGCATCCGCATATGACGACATATCCGTCAAAATAGTCAAGACGTGTCTTTCCGTCTGGTACGCTAGATATTCCGCAGTGGTCAATGCTAATCTAGGCGTGATAATTCTTTCGATAGTAGGGTCATTGGCCAGGTTTAAGAACAATGAAGTTCTCTCCAAAGAACCGTTTTCTTCGAAATCCTGCTTGAAGAATCTGGCCGTTTCTAAGTTAACACCCATGGCTGCAAAAACAATAGAGAAATTCTCCTCATGACCATCGTGCACATCTTTTGTTGGCCTCACCAAGCCTGCTTGTCTGCAAATTTGAGCAGCAATTTCATTATGTGGCAGACCAGATGCGGAGAAAATAGGAATCTTTTGACCACGAGCAATGGAATTCATGGTATCGATTGCAGAAATACCCGTCGAAATCATCTCCTCTGGATAGATACGCGCATATGGGTTTATAGGTGAGCCATTAATATCTAAATAATCTTCAGCAAACACCTTAGGACCATTATCAATGGGTCTACCAGAACCATCAAATATTCTCCCTAAAGTATCTTCAGACACTGGAATTTTCAAGTTCTGTCCTGTAAACTCAACTGTAGTTTTCTTAACATCAATACCTGAAGTACCCTCAAAGACCTGCACAATGGCACGGTCCCCTCTAACTTCCAGCACTTGGCCTTGCCTAACAGAGCCGTCTGGTAGTGTTAGATTGACAATTTCATTGTATCTTGGGAACTTGACACGCTCCAGAATGACTAAAGGACCATTTACACCACTGACTGTGTTATAATCAACTCTAGGTTTGATTTTGAAACCTTCTTGAACGGCTTTTTTATTCAATTCGTACAGCTCCTTGTCAGATAAAACCATTATGATTGTTATTCACCCTTAACTTCGCTGCGTCGGTTTTGAAAAACTGTACAAGTATAAACGGTAATTGAGAAGAGTTAAATAAGAAACCGGGCTATAAGAAGCAAAATGCAGTTTAATCGATAACCTAATCCCACCAACTATAACTTTAAAGCACTCTGGATGCTTTCAGGAATAATACTGAATACAGATGGATTCAAAGCCCGTCGTATCAAGCCTACCTATCCTTGAAGAAACCCAGTTCCTCCATTTTGCGTAGTGACTGGAGTCAACAGGTGGAAAAAACACTATATATCATATGTTACGTATAGACACATGCTAGGTATATTATTAATACAATAAGTACAAATAGACTAATTAGTACCCCGATGAGCCGACTAGGGATACAAAATCACTGCATATCTATCCCACAATGTACCACCTATCTGTTATCTTCGATTGAGACGCCTCAGTGCTCTTTTTCGAAACTGATTTGTTGTCCAGCAACTTTTTGGTTTTATAACTGTCCGAATGAAGCATCACTTCAGCTTTATTTACTTTGATTGAGGTGCAAATTACATCGATCATCTGTTCAACAGACCAAGTTGTATTATGGTGCGTTTTCTTAGCATCTATGAATGTGCCTGTAGCCATGTGGTAAAACAGGCCGTCAATATCGTATTGATCCAAGACCCATTCGTAGTCAATATTCCGAGCGTCATCTTTGAGCAATCCTAGGTGTCTTGTCATTATATACATCATTTGTAAGGCACATCTCACCAGTGTGGTGGCAATAATTGGTGATCTTTTTCTTGTTTTAGTAGCTTGGTCATCAGTCTCTGATATTTCAAACGTTTCAACTTTAAAGAGATCTGGAATCTCAATGAAATGAATTTTTGTAAATATATTTAAAAACTGAACCATTTTAGCAAGAGAGCTCTCTATTATGGCTAGGGGAAATTTGTTGAAGTTCCTTAGTGACAAAATTGGTTGATATTCTATGGTGTAAGGGATTTCGAACGACTCACGTTTTCTTAATGAATACCATCTATTCAAGGCCTGTAACTTATCATTTTGAGCTTGTTTCACAAGCTTATGAATTACTGTTAAATCCTGCCTTATATCCTCTGATGCCCGGTGCAGATTCTGATCCTCAACTCTTATATCGTTCACCCCTGTCCTGGTTTCAATCAGTAAAGACTTCAGTCTTTCAACCTGCTCTTGTTTCTTGGTCAATCGTTGATTTTGTTGAGTTAACCTGAATTTTATTCTATTATTTCTTCTTGTAGCTCTTAAAACATCCATCCGCATCAGTCGCTCATTTAAAAAGTCCACACCCTTGACATTTTTAACATATCCTTGGTCTGCTTCTTTATTTTGGTTTTGCTGTAGCTCTAATACACTGTCTATCCTTGTTTTTAAATTCTCATTAGTTTTCCTTAATATTATCAAATCCAGTTTCAGTGACACCAGGAGGTCAGGGCTCGAGTTGACACAATGCGAACATATGAATACATGCGAATGCGTTTCACACACTGGACATTGCATCGCACACAATAGTTTTCATTTATTATAACAGCACAGTCATTCAATATGCGGGTTGGGGTTATATCTGCATATTTTGCATTAAGGGTTATCAGTTACACAAAGCTCAGCACCCAGTAGTGTTTCTTTTTTCATCTGTCCGTTATTAATTTGAACGGATGACAAATACGAACACTATAGCAAAAGAAAGTAAACATACAAAGAAATTACCGTAAACATGCTTGATAATTAGTATAATACATACAGCTAACAAATATTAAACAAGAATTTTTGGTTCTGTTTCGCGATCATTTACTTCTACTTTTGCATATTCACTCAATGAGTTTGTCAAAAGAAAGAAAAAAAAAACATGTTATCACATCATTAATATTTATATTCCGTAACATGATCTGATATCGTATATCTAGTATATAAGAATATAAAGGTTCAGTTTGGAGAGGTGACATTACTATCCAAACTGAGGGTCATTTAACACATAACTAACCTGTTAAATTTTGAAACTGTTACAATTTTACAATTACCAAATTTGCAAATGTTGATGTTGAATGCTGAAATTGGGAACACTAAAGGAAAAGCGTAAATGGAATCGTACTTTAGATATGACCTTCATATGCTATCTTTTCCAAGATCATAAGTTTTCATGACGCTAAATCAAATTGCTTATGGTGAGTTTTGCTAAACCTCACTTCTCCGAAATAAGTTTCTTCCCTGCCAAAATGACACTTTTTATATTTACAATCCAGTCAATCATTTTTTGCTCGTTCATTGCTTTAAATTTTATCCTATGGTTAACACTGATGAGAGAGAATACAGGTTGTAAATCTTTTGATTCGTACTCAACACAGTCGATAACGTTCACCAAGTCTAGTTGGTTCTTGAGATGTTTATGCTTCACAGAATATAATTTCAAGTATCTGTTTGTGAGCTCTACCGTAAACTTTTTCCACTTTCGCCTATTAAATCTCGATTTTATCCTAGTATATAAGACATCAGACATGATTACATGTTCTGGTTTTTTAGGGTCGAATATGGCAAAGAATTTTCTATCCTCTTCAGATAGTTGAGTTTCTAATATAGCTTGCTGCTCTTCAGGGGTTGCGGGAGTAGTATGCTCAAACTCAAGGTACAGTTCACCGTCTTCTTCTTCATCGTCATCATCGTCGTCATAATTTTCATCGAGTGGTATCTCATTTTCGTTGCTGCTGCTTCTATTGTCAACTTTTGAAGAAACATCGCTAAAAAAGATTTTTAAACCCTCCTCCCATTTCTTTAATAGATTGGATTCACATTTAAAACGGAGCGTTTTATCTCGTGTATATATCAAAATGCTCCTATCAGACTCTAGAATTCTGTAGTTTAAAATCTCTTTTCTAGGGAGCACATTTATAGCTTCCCGTTCATCTTTGGTCTTATAGTAACTAAGCTGGCCCCTTCGTAATACACACCAATACACATGATCTCCATGTCTTGGCCATCTCAAGTGTGGGGAGTATATATGCCCATGAGAGCCACCATTAAGCTTCTCGTATTCATCTGACTCTACCTTCTTGCTCAGAGCAGTGGAGCTCAGTGCCGCCTTTTTCTTCAAATACGAGCTTATTAATACTTCCTGAGAATCAACCATATATTAATACTTTGTTGTGTAATCTTCCTAGTTTTGTTTCTCTGGTTAGATAAAAAAGTCCTCGAACAGTTTGCTGTTGAGAACTCCCTGAAACACTTCCCAATAAATATGATGTTAACACACCTGTTCGCTGTCTATATTATACACTGCTATTAGAATACTGTTACGAGCTAAAAGTTATGGGGGTTTTCTTTATTACGGTAGACCTGGCAAAACTTAATTCAAGTTTAGATTTCGATGCCACTTTCACTTTCTCTTTGTTCCTCGCTTCGTTTGGACTCCCATCACTGAACCTCTGCAGCGAATGTCCTGTAGAAGCACAAATGCGGGACCGTATGCAAGTGGTAACCAGGTGACCAGGTTTGGTGTAGGGTGTACTGGCTGTGTGCAGAAATGAACAATGTAATACGATGCTAATAAGATAATCAAAAGTATCATGATATTCTCCACATTATACTCTATATGTTTCCTAATATATTAAGATTAAAAAAAAAGGTATCTACCGTACTATGAAAAGCGACGTTAGGGCTACGTAATGCTGCTTTGTATTTTTGTTGCTGAGATGCGATCCTGATATCAGATTCTGTTGGAAGAAATGACTATTATGATAAACCATTATTAAAAAGTGTATTTGAGACTCGCAAATCACCTTGAAGCACGCACATGAATAGTAAACATCTAGGTTGAGCTTAGCTTTTTGCAAGCAGTTCTTGCTCGTTCCACCTCGAATTGGTATCTACTTCCTTTCTTTGCTTTTCATACCCGGTAGGAACGATGAACTAGTTACCCTTTGATTGGGTGTATGCTGATGAGATTCCTGTCTTTTGAATCCTTGTGATACCAGTGGCGAAGTGACACCATAAAAACTTGATCTTTTGGAAATGGCGTCCGGTGTGGGCTTACGGAACTTCGAGTTTGTTCGAATGGTGGTGTTCTCATAGCCCATTAAATTATCTTGCTCTAGTGATACAGGTATTTCAAGCCTCTTCGCTAGTGATAAAAGCTGCTCTTTTGAGTCAGAGTAGTATTTGCCTAACTTGTCCAAATCGAGGGAATCCAGAAGATGGTTCCATTGTGATTCTTGTTCCTGAAGCTCTGCATCAAGTGACGAAGCTTGTTGATCTATCATACGTTTCGCTTCTTGTTGTTCTAAAGAAAGCTCTTCAATATGGGTGTCCTCGGAAATTTTGAAGTTTTCAACTTTGGTTTCCAAGGTATCAAGTCTGCAACGTACAGATTCCAGCTCATCATCACAAGCCTGTTTATATTCTTCTTGCAAGGTTAAAAGAGCGCTCTTCTTGGCTTTCGTTCTATCATATTTATCATTTAATATGCTCAAAGTTTTGGAGTTGGCTTTATAATTTTTCTCCAGCAGATCATTTTCCACCAGTAATGATTCGTATTCCCTCTTCATGTCTTCGTATAGTTGATCACGATGTTTCACCTCGTTCGATCTATCTTCTAGGCTAGTATTGAGTTCAAGATTACCTACCTGAAGTTTTGAGACTTCTTCCACCAGTTCAGATTCCCGGTCCATCGCCTCTTGTAATTTGTTCAAAACATCCTGATACTGCTTTGTCAACTGGAGGTTAGTACTACTCAGAGTATCCACTTGGCCGTGGAGAGATTCTATAACCTTCACTGAGATATTGGTAGAACCAGTTGATATATTGACACCTCTTTCCAGTCCTCCACCCGTATTGTCAGCCAGAATGATATTACTTGCACCATTACTGCTGATATTACTGAGTGGTGTTCCCCGTAAATTGGCAGACCAGATGTCGTCTCCCCCAGATGTGTAAAAGGAAGCATTGCTACTGTTAACAGCATCATCGTGTTCAAAATCGAATCGGCTTGGTGACTCCATATTGACAATGTGCAGACTATGCTGCGGCCCAAGTTTCGATGGCGACTCAAGTCCACTCATTGTAAAATTCAAGCCTTATCCTAAGGTTTCAAAGGTACTTAAAATTGAAGACCTAATTAAATAACTGTGCACCAAATAGGCGGAATTCAGAAGGAAAATGCAGTGCTCGTCTAGAATCTGATCCAATATAAGACCAATAATTCCTGATGAATGAATCCAAGCTAGCTCCAATGAAATGCTAAAACTCTCTTGATATCAATAACTAATCGCAAAGTATTTAGCTATTGGATTGATGGAAAGAATACAAGATCGGCAATCCCATCACTTTCATCTTTGCTATAGGCTTCTTTCGCATTCATTTTTTTTTCCTTGTAGCTGCGGCGCTGAGCATGTGACAGTACAAATAGGAAATCGATATGAACAGCAGTCTAAATGCAAACCGGTATTAAATGTACAAGTTTCTTTGTTATGACTAATATTAGTTTAACCTCGTTGCTGTTGGCAAATTGAGGAAGACGGGAGGGCAGAATCAAGCACCAGAAGCCGTCATTATTGTGATTTCTGCTTTTTCAATATCGTTCCTGATTTGTTGTTGCCATTTAATGATATCATGCCACTGAAGTATGTGTCCGTCTTCCAACCTGGAAAGCATGTTGGAGAACAGGAAGATGATGTAATGTGCAAGCAAATGCTGTTGTACTATGCCTTTGGCGATTCTGAACCTTCTTTAAGTATGAAATTAGGTCAAATTGGTATTATTCAAGCTATGTGGTCACTAACCGACGCTACCAATAAATATAACTCCGAAAATGACTATGAGGATGCCAAAATCATTGAAACAGAGAAAGAAACAATACTTACAATCCAGGTAGAGCATGAGTACTTTATTAGTTTGTGTGTATGCCACCAAACAGATATTTATGTACCGAGCGAATTGTATTTGGGGCATTTGAGAAATTGCTACTACTTTTTTAGAATGAAATTTGGGGAGTTTCAAGAATTTGATAGTGAAAAGCTCACTGACCTTCTGAATGAACATTTCGTTTATTTTTGGGAGGATATTTACCTTCGACCAGATGTTATTGCATCGGCTTTTTTCATGACAAGATGGCCGGAGTCTTACAAGATGGCAGAGATAAGTACATCTGCCAATTGGGAGTCCAATATTATTCAAAAATTGCTGGTACAAGATGAGAGTTATCTGGCTATAAAGGATATCATTGTATACCACATTCCTACAAATGATGCACGCTCGGGTAAGCAAAACTATGGAGTTATTAGAAACTTTCACAACTCATTTGATGATATTAGTCATCTATCAAACTGGATATATCATTTACATTCAGTGTATGGAAGGTTGTCCAGTCATGTTTTGGCAGAAAATGTGCATTTAAAAGGTACCCAAACATTGAGTAATGTGGATGAAAATGTTAACACGACATCGCATAATGACATTGATAATCCCACAGATAATCAAAATCAAACTTTCTCTCAAGGCATATCTGAGGTATCATCTAATTTGCTACATAATATTTCTTTACCATTTTCATTTGCATATGATGCAATTCATGAAGTGGGCACAACTGCAGGTGTTGCCAACAGCGTTTCTTTATTTATGGATTATTTACCGAAATGGTCTCGAGATTATAAATCTCATAACAGTCATGATAAATTAGAAAACGGACCTCCTTCTAGATGTGGATTCTTAATATCACCCTTATCATCCCAACACTTATCGGATTCGTATGCAATGAAAGAGCTTAAATTGAAGTATGATAACGGAGAACGAGTTTTTTTTCATTTACTGTTTTGGTATTATAATGACATATTAGTTGTATTAGTTTTTGATAAACAGTTTAAGAGGATCAATGATATTGAGTATCTTCAGGGCTTAGAATCAGTATTAATGGAGTCAATGGAAATGTTATATCGCGACAATAGAATTGTAGATAACAAAGAACATACTACGAAACCCTTTTCCTATCTGGTCCAAAATAAAAAATCAGGAAGATTATATTCAGATCTTCCAACAATAAAAATTCCTAAAGCGGTTAGTGAAAATTTTTATCAAACAACTTTAGAGCTGGTCTCTAATACTGTTGATCAGTTGCTACTGAAAAACAATTCAACATCAGACAACCAAAGAAGTATTGATCAGAAATCAGGTGGAATTGATATTATGGGTAGTATCTGGAACCTTTTGCCAGAAAGCAATGACAAAAATACCAAAATTACTGAAGAAGTTGTTATTAAAAATACTGAATCATTTTTGAGTCTTATTGAAGAAGACTACTTATGGGAGCTTACATTGAATTCAAATTTAGCACTGAATGATATAAACTCCTTAAAAAACCAAAATCTTATAAAGGAAAGACTAATTAAGACCAATGATGGAATTACTCTATACGTCAGGGAAGATAAAGAGGTAATTGTTTTAGTTTTAAAGGATAGTTCCAAAGTGGAAAGTAAAGCCAACACGAAAGATTTATCACAATTGAAAACTAATGAAGATGTTGTAGAAACAGACATCCTCAGAAGTAGTCTTTTCAAAACTCTAGGTATAAAAGTACGACATTGGTGGATTGATTGCCATGACACATATTCATAGACACATATTCATAGTCAATATCTAGGAGCACTTCTTTTTTTTTTTTTTTTTTTTCATACAATGAGTAGTATAATAATGGAAGAACATCGTCCTCGTTAAAACAAAAAAACAACTTTTTGTTAATGCCCGGTATACACTTATGCAGTATTATATATAAATTGTAATGATAATAATAAAAATGACAGGAAGGATCTACAAAATAGTCTCCCATAACAAATGGCACCAGTGCCATAAATTAATAGATAAGATATGCTGTTGCTAAGTTTTGTTTATTCATTTGAAAAATCCATTTAGGCTTCATCGAAGTAATAGTACTTGAACTTGTCAAATGATTCATGCAATTCATGTTCTTCAATCTCTTTCAACTCTGGGACAAAGTCAATCGTGTTGGGGTCCTTGAAATGATCTTTCCCTCTATACCACAAAAACTTGGTAAAAATGTAAATTCCAATATTCACAAATACCATTAGGTAATAAAATACAAAATCACGACCTGTCCATAATTTAGGGAAAAATACAGTGTATCCTTGTATTAAAATCATGCTTGCTGCACAAACTAACCCAATTATAGCGGTATAAGGTTGCCACCATGACTTGAAAGGAAGTTGTGGCAGTCTATCCGCCTGAGCAGAATATGCCCTTCTGAAGAACAAATAAGTAACACATAAATAGACAAAATTTAATAATTGTGATGCAGTTATCAAATTAATAAACCAGTTCAAAACCACAGCACTATTAGAATTCAATTGTAACAAACTTAATAAAGCCCAACACGCGGATATTCCAACAGCGTACATGGGAACACCTTGTTTATTACATCTAGTAAAAATTTTTGGTGCGTAACCATCAAGTGCCATTCCATATAAAGTTCTTGACGAGCAATATGTGTACGCGTTACCTGCTGAAAAAGCAGCTGTTATCAAAGCAATGTTGACGATATCAGGCAAGGCCTTGATCCTTAAATTGTTCATGGCAATGACATAAGGGGAAGAGCCTGCACCTGGTCTAGCTTCATTGATAGCAGCAGTCAATGCACTATCATTTGGTGAACAGACAATACCAACACATAAACAGCTCCCTAAGAAGATAACAGTCAATCTGATAAAGACCTGCTTAAATGCTTTTGGTAGTACTTTTCTTGGCGTCTTCACTTCTCCAGCTAGCATAGAAATGTACTCACCACCAGCAATTGTGAAAGCTGCTTGGATTAAACAAGTTAAAAATCCTTGAAAATAACCAGCAGATTTTCCGGCGCCTTCATTGCCATCTGGAAAATATTTTTTGAATGGACTTTCGCCGTAGTACCTGAAACCGTAACGGTCGTGTTTGGGGTTACCACCAAGCATAGTAACGAAAGTAAAGCAGAACAAGCCTGCAGCTAAAATAATCTTGAACGAGGCAAGCCAAAACTCCATTTCACCGTAGTACTTCACTGCGGCGACCGATATAAGGAGGTAAAGTACAACTTGTACTACAAGTGGGATCGCAGGGCTGTAGTCATCTCTCCAGTAGTGGATGATGGTATTCACGGAGACAATTTCATAAGGAATCTGCACACTTTCCAAGAACCAAAAATTCCAACTAGCCGTAACACCTAATGACTCATCCACACACTTCTTTGCCAACCTCAAAAACGGCGAGCTCACTGGCATGAATGAAACCATTTCCGCTGTTGAGACTGTGATACAAAGAATCGGCACACACCACAGTGCGAACGCAATCAACAGGTTGGCAGGTCCACCGCGATATAACGGTTTACCGATAGCAACAAATAGAGCTGTACCAATAACACCAGAGATGGCTATGAACTGCACATGTCTATTTACCAGTTTACGATGAGTTTTGGTACTATTCAGTAATTGCGTACGTGAGTCATTACTGCTGCTGCTCTCGGCATCATCAAAACTGATGGATCTCGTTACATCATCACTCTCAAACTCAAACCGTTCCTCAACACCTTCTTCAAACGCTGAGTTCTTTATTACAGACTGAAACTTATCGCTGGGTTCCTTTGAAAGCATTTCTTGTCTTTTTCTTTTCGATTGATAATTGTTTCTACTTGATTTCCAATGTTTCTCTTAGTTTTGCAAGCTTGCTTCAATTTTTTTTCCTTATTTTGTTTCTTTTCCATGCACAACGAAAAAGTCAAAAACCAGTTTATAGAAAAATTTCGATGTGGACGCTGTTCCTCACAATAGTCTGTTTTTTCTTGGCGGTGCAATCTTGTCTTTTGTCGTCACTACCTCCAACTTGTTTCTCGAACTACACTAGGAAAGGGAAAAAAAGGGAAATGCTTAGTAATTCTACTCCTCTACTCTATGACTCAAAGCTACGGACTTCAAATCTTGTGCAATGGACTAGAAAGATTTGGTACATCACACATATCCCCACACCTCCTTGCCCCAGAACAAGAAACGATTCCATTATTGTTTCTGTATTTATATTCTTTTTGCTTCCTGGGAAAGATAACTCATTCTGTTTAGACAGGCATAAAGCGACAAGGACTCACTAGAGAGGCCTCTTCCTCTTGCCTGCAAAACTTCGAGCCTGACGGGTCAAAAACTTAGAGAAATTGTGCAGCAGTCAGAAGCTGCAGAGAAGCGTTCCCGGCAGCTGGCGAACAGCCCTGCGCGTGTTCTCTCCCCCTCTATCAATTTTCTCCAGTTCTGCTGCTCCTGCCCTCTCCGGTCCTTCTGCTCTTTCCGCGGAGACAGAACCGCCCTCTGAAAAACGCCCAGCTGCGCTGCCAAACGCTGCCCTCCTCCCCCCCGCCTGGCTAAACACGAAGGAGAAAAGCGAAAAGCGAACAAAACGCCATCAACTCATTCCAGCTGGTAATGCCCCCCCCCCCCTCCGCACCGTGCAAAACGCGCTCAAGTGCCACTCGTTGCTAACTCCTCACGGCAGACGGAGGAATGCAGTGTAAGGGCGCAGGCCAGGGTGTGTGTCCTCTCCCCACGTCCTTCCTTCCGCTGGTTTCGGCAGTGAAGTGCTACAGCACCGGCAAGCGGCGGGGTGGTTGCAGACAACACCAGACAGACACAGGGAGTGCAGCGCACGCTCGTAGACACTAATTGACTTTAACAGTGGGAGGGCCGTAGATACGCTGTTTTACACGCACGATTTCTCTGGCCGCCGGGTACCTCCAGAGAGAGTTGCGAAGGACACACGACACGCTGTGAGACACGCTTATTCAGGGATGGTTCCTCCCCCACAAGAATGCTGGGAGGAAAAGTCTGTGTGGGCCTCGCGGACCAGGAACTGGCACCACCCAGCGGGGTAGGCGGGGGGGGGGGGACAGAAGACGGAGGCAGAGGCGGAGGGAGAGCCAATGCGGTGTGTGCGTGTGGGATACTTGGGTGTGACTATGTGGGATGCGGGGAGGAGGGAGGAGGGGGAACTCACACAGAGAAACAAACGCAGTAGATAACGGCAGCAAGAGGAAAGTTCGTGCGGGACAGTGTTGGTGCTAGCCAGCGATAATGCAGCTCTTCCTAATCAGGACAGCGAGTCATGAAAAGAAAAAGACAGGGCAAGAAACTTTTGCAAAATTAAAAATGACGTATTTCCTCGCATCCCCTGCAGCAACCTAAAACAGTAAGAGAAATCGAAGAAGGTGCCGTACGGGCCCCCTCCCCCACTTCCGCATCCGCACTAGGGCAAGTTAGGCAATTGTTGAAAGGGTCGCAAATGGAGCCATACGTTGTTCTTCCATTTCCTCGCGTCTTAATGCCTTGTGCAGGAGATGTTAGAGAAAGAACGAGGAAACCGCCATTTGCTCCCCTTTACCATCTGGTCGATATTGCCGTATACAAGGTTTTATTCTGTTCGTGCTGTCTAGGATAACAATCTTCGGATTGGTAGTCGAAACGGGAAGCGTTTGGAAGGAGTAGATACCAGACACTCCCGCTTGTCAGTAAATGATCGTTGAAGTAGGGTAAAGTAGTGGGGTAGTAAATTACGTCATTGCTAAGGAAAGGTAGTTCGCAGGTAGTTCAACAATGTCGATTTTCTTTTCCCATCATCTTTTTCTTCTTTTGCGTTTTGCTCTCATAATTGGAATTGCGAATGGCATCCACGGGCATTGTGTAGCTGTGTCACACCAGTTTTAACACGGATATGAACTTCTTCTTCCTCGTTATCGTCCTCCTCCGGTATCTCAAAAAGAGGTAATGCGTGCTGGCGGTCTTGCGTAATTTGGTGGAGATCATGCACGCTATCCCAACCGTTTTCCGCAGTACTGAAGCCCTCCTCGCTGTAATCCTCTTCTACGGCATTTAGGTACTGTGCATCTAGGGGACTACTGTTGCTTATCTTGCGTTCCCCATTGCCCGCACTTATGTTATTTAGAATAGACCTATTTCCTTTGGCGGAATTAATGGTATTGTTTTGCGGATGAACGTTTTTGGACCTTGAATTCGATGATGTAACTACCATGTACACGTAACTCTCCATAGACCATTCATACCAAACTGCATCTTTGCTGCTTCGTCTCGATAACATAACAGATAACTCCGTATCATCGCTGACAAGCATGGGTGCAATCAAAGGAAATATGTAAGGGGACCATGAGAATAGACCATTTGTCGTATCAAATTTCTTGAGGTAGTACTTGCTTTGGTCGTGATTATTATCACTTCTATCAGGTGTGGAATGCATCATCAAGCCACCAGCAGCATCGACCGCGTTTTTCGATCTATTTATGCGGGTCATAGTACCATCCGGAAGAATTGAAAGCACGACGTCGCCATACAACTCCGCTGTAAAATACCCAATGAGACCGTGAATCGCACCTCGATGTTTTATCTTAAATTCCGTAATTACCTCTCTTCTCATTTGCTCTCCTAGTTCACGTGGGTGTCTCATCGTCCAAACCTCATTGACTTTTGATGACAAAATATTGTACGGAATATTGTGCAGTATCCAAGGCTGTTCAAACACGTGAACATTCCCTTTATGCAATTGATTAAGTTTTTGATGGAATACGGGTGAACTTACTGGTGCAATATACGACGTATAAGATTTGGGGATATAAACAGTTTTTTGGTGGCCATGTAATTTCTCGATAACCTCTAGACATTCGGGTGAAAGTTCATTACAACCGAATGACCCTAGCAATTCTGACACACACATGTCTATTACTGTTTTATTTTTATTGTTGATTTCCCATTTCCTCATATCCTCGTTGATTAATGTAACTCTATTTTCCCATTTATCAAAATTTCTTTTTTGTAAATAAAGAAAGGATCTAGGGTTCTTCTCAATTGCAATTAACTGTACGTTTTCTAAGATATTTTGTCCTTTCAAAACTTTGAAGGTACGATCAACTAATGGACCCCGTCCAGCACCAGCAATTAAAAGTTTAATTGTTTTTCTTTTCCATTCTGGTAAGTTATCTTCGATAGCTTTCCTTATCGCAATCTCATACATATCATATTTGACACTGTCTTCCTCGAAGGTCGCGTAATCTTCATTGGACAGCTCTTCGCTATGTGGTTTCAACTGTGGAAGTAGTCTGGGTTCTCTAAATTTTTCTGCAAGTTTGAGTTCCGTTTTTGTCATGTTTTGTAAAATGGTCTTATCACCTTTTTTTAGCCTGAAATTTATATAATTAATGAAGGAAAGCTTGCCTCCGTTGATTTTAGTGTCGTATTTCTCAACGCCATGGATAATCACGCAAAGTTCATTTTGGTTCATCATATTTCTTCCATTGATCCGTTGAAACTTTAAGACTATGTCCTGATTATACTTGTGAAGAACAGGGTAGTTGTGCTGGTTTGTGACAAAAATGGATGAAGACAGTAGTAAGCAGAAGACTGGTTCACATAACCATCTATTCAGGACGTGGCTTGGAGTTTTCATCTTCGGCAGAGCCAGAGATATCGTTAAGCAGTCGTGGTAATTACACACTTTCCGAATGGTGTTCCACAGTTCCCAAGTAGCCAGTGGATCACTTAGTTCACACAATGGCAACGATATGGATATGTTCAGGTGTGGAAACTCTGTGACCACCGGATCGTGCAGCAGATCGGAGATTGCCTGGGCATAGAGCTGGATTGCTAGTACGTTCCTTGGTGGAGCCACAATTAGATTTCTCACTCCAATAAACCTGGCGTACCTGCACTCGTTCATCAGGACCTGCAGGCTCATCTCCCTTGTGCTGGGGTCGTCAGTCTCCAAGTCCAGCCAAGAGGCCAGTAGCCCTATATACTCTTTTGGGTTGTTGTTGAAAGGCGGTATGCTGATGTCCTGCAGCAGCGGTTCCGGGATAGGCCCCCCGTCTGCACAGGCACTCAGCACACGCTTCCTGTACCGCCCGTTGGTCAGCGGAGCCAAAATGTAGTCCACATGTTCGCGAAACATATCCTCCGCAGAATCGTCACCCATCCCAAAGGCAGCTGGCTTAAACCCTACAAACACATTGCTCTTCATTATATTCTCCCCTTTGCTTATGCTAGATATATTTTTGACTTTAGCTTCTCAGTAAATAAATGTCTCTCTGATTCTTCCTTGTATCGTACCACTCAATTGCCTTGCCAATGACATATAAATCTGCTCTGCAACTTTCGTGTAAATACCAATTGATCTCAGCTCCGAAATTGTCCGGTATTAGTAGGGAATTTCACCTATCACACGTGAATATTATTCTGCTTCCTATTATTTCTTTTGCTGTTTTCTCTATTGGATCGTCGTGGATACGCCAATCTATCTCTCGCACTTCCGCAACACCTAAGGATAAAAAAAGATCACTATGCTGGCGTCTCAGTCCCGAATCTGCATTAATCCAACCTGTGATCCGGCAGTCCGATTAGATGTAGCACGTCTTAAATCCCAGTCCCCCCATAAGCTCTCACACCCTTCCTCCCCGGGCACGGAATTGCACTGCTGCCACAGGCCCTACCCGGACCCTCGCGCTGTAAAGCGTAGGGCGGTGAGAGAGACGCGTGCCTGTCCAAGACCCGCGCCAGGCGGTCCTTTCCAGCACCAGCGCTGCACACGCCACGGCGCTGCATGCAGCCTGCACGCAGCGGGCCTGCCGAGTGCAGGCGACGCGTCTCTCTCTCTCTGTCTCTCTCTCTGTCTCTCTGTTGGCCTCTTTTGCCCTGCGGCGCGGTGGTCTTTGGGCTGCTCCGCACTCGATGGCCCTCCTGCTCGAGGCCTAACTGCAGTGGGCCTAGCCTTTCTCCAGTGTATTGTGCTTATCCTCTCTCTCAAGTGTGCTGAGCTTATCCTTTCTCAATTGAGTTTACGCTCTCACCGGTGGATTTCTATTCGGATGGGTGGGGATCTACACTGGGAATTGCAAATTCCGTCCTCAAATCGATATATATACTACACACCTGCAGTTGGCGAAGAAGCGGGTGAGAAGACAGAGACAAATATCACAGAGACTACTGGTTTTTGTTGAGTTGATCCACTGCCTGGTTTTTGATTTTTAGCTGCCACAAGGAGAATAGTTTAGAGGTGCCCGGAGGAGGGGAAGCAAGAGGATATGTACAGACACTACCATACATTCGAAGGCCGGAAACTGACGGACCAGGAGCGGGCGCGCGTGCTGGAGTTCCAGGAGTCCATCCACTACTCGCCGAGGTACAACGACGACGTGAACGAGTACAGACATGTGATGCTGCCCAAGGCGATGCTGAAGGTGATACCCTCAGACTACTTCAACAGCGAGGTCGGGACGCTGCGCATCCTGACGGAGGACGAGTGGAGAGGGCTCGGCATCACCCAGTCGCTCGGCTGGGAGCACTACGAGTGCCACGCACCTGAGCCACACATCCTCCTCTTCAAACGGCCGCTGAACTACGAGGCCGAGTATAGGGCTGCGGCCGCAGCCGCGGCAGCACAGCAGGAGAAGAAGGACTGAGCGCCCATGTACAAGACGAAATCCTCGAGAGTAATGGCATGAAAGGCGGGTGAAGTACCGGGCGTGCTTTGCATAAAACATTTCCAAGAACTGGTTTCTGCTATTCTCCAAGTTAACTTTTGGCGAACACCGAATCGAGGCTGTAAAACGAACCTGAAGAGAGCAAGAAAAAAGCAAAAACAGCATACCTCGTTCACTCGCTGACCAATATAGAACACCTACATAAGATGTATATTGCTGTTGTTTTTAGAAATGATTATAATGATAAAATTTGGAAAACTATAGTGAGAGACTGATCGATTTGGATAGTTTGGAGTTTCGATATTTCACTTTTTGACGTTTTGTAGATGAAAAGTACATAGTTCACTGACCACTACGCGAAAGACAAGTATAGTCGCGTTATCCGGGAAAAAAAAGAAATCGGGAAGATCTGCTATGCAAACTGACAACTAGCATATTTGAAATGTGGCATCTTTAAAATCATCTGAAAATTCAAGAGTAGTGAAAGATCCCAGTAGCTACTTAGGGCATAAAGATACAGTCGTCCAATTGAGGTGTACCAGGTGCTTTTGAGACGCCTAAACAGCCTGTTTACACACCAAGCTGTATAGCCTCAATAGAACGAATAATTTTCAATCATTCACATTCATTATAACATTGCAGAAGTTAGCAACCCACTTACATCAGATCTTTTGTAAAACCTCATGCACCTGATGGAATCCCAAGTACGATACTTAGATGATCTCATCAATGCCGTTAAGGAGTCAAGACACCATGCAGTTCAGACGAGAATTGACAGTACCATATTTCAAAATGGCGATGTAGATGCGAAAGCAATGAAAATAGTACAAACTTTGATCCACAACATCAATGAAATAACAGATAGTACCCAGGATGACATACTTCAAAAATCACTGATTGCGTTAGACGCAACAATTTTGGCAAGACCTTACCTACTAAATGTGCCGTCCGGATCAAAACATGACGGGCAAGTCATTATCGTGGATCTGATAACCTGTTTGCTCAAACTGTCACAACGATGCTATCCAAACATACATAGATTGTGGTTTATCAGACAAAAAATTGGTAAATGGTGCCAATATGGCTCGCGATTATTTGGTAGTAACCTCAAAGGCATCATTAACAGCCATTTTCATAAGCTACTAATTAAATTTGAATCCGACTGCAAAATATTCCTAGTTTCATCACAAAGCCTAAATATAAATTTATTCCTACACAGCTTGAAGGAACTTTTCACACTATTGTATTGGTTCAGTTCACCACATGACACATTTGGTGATTCTTTATATCATCTACAAGGCCAAGGTGGCTTTAATGAATGGGATCTAGGCTATCCAAGATTAACGAGGATAATTCTTTATGTTTTTTCTTCCATTCAGTTGACAGTTGATGCAACCAATGAGGAAAGAACGGATTACACAAAGTTACAACTGAATTTTGTTAATTTAGTGTCCACATACTTGATCAATAGAACGTACTGTGAAAGGGAAAATAAACGCGTCCTTAGTTCTATTGAACATTTAAAGTTTGCAGCAGATATACTGAACCAGTTTATGAAATCAAAATTCAATTTGGCTAGTGAAAATATTGAATTCTGTAAATCCATCCTTAGAACATATGTCCTTTGTTTAAAACAAGATCGTAAACATAGAACTCAGGTAGTAATGAACTTTACAGATGTATTACCAATAAAACAATGGGTAGATAAAATCACACAAAACCATTTTCACTCAGAAAAATATTCCACATTGGAAATTGTATTATTTTTGATCCACTTTGATGTGACAAGAAGACAGAGTACCGAAGCTAACCTAAAATATAATGCCAGTGATCAAATATGGTATACAGAAGAGTTCAAATATCTTCTACCAGTTATTTCATATGATATGTCAGATAAATCTAAACAGCTTGAAAATCTTAGACATTTCATTATTTATTCCTTGAAAAGCAAAAGCAAGCGAGTTTCATTCATTATTACAGAACTGAACAAATTAGAGCCAGGTATAATTGAAAGGAACGGAAATGAATATAGAGCATTAATAAAGGAATGCTCGATCTCAATTAAAAGAGCAATAAAAACTAATAATCTAAAAAAGTTATCTAAGTGGATAAAGGTATTGGCAAAATTGGCTTGTACTGAGTGTTCACTATCAGAACCTTCATCTCAAGTTCAAGATATTTTGACCCATTCTAGTGATTTATGTGAAGTCTGTGATTCTCAATCCAGTGGAAATTTTTTCAACAAAATAAATCCTTCTCGACCCGCAGCAGACGAGTTTTCTGAGGTATTCAAACTGCTAATTCAGTATTTCATTATGAACCCACTGCTAGATAATTTTTCTGAACCACTTGTAAGCGGTATTCTAATATGCTTACATAAAATTTTTGCTCACTTCCAACCACCACCCTTGACAGATGACGAAAATAAACCAACACCCTTATTTGCCTTTTTTGAAAAGTGCTTTCGGAGTTCAAGTAGATTCATACGGCTTCAGAGCTGCAAAGTATTACCATTATGGAACATTTCAAATCTGCACAACTCTGATGATAAAATTAGTATTGAAGCAATTAAATTCCTTCAAAAATATGAAAACCCTGTGATTATGGAAAATTTTGTTATGTCGTGGATCCAGATTTCACTTACTACCATCGGTGATGTATTTGACACCCTATTATTAAAATTGATAGATTTTTTTAACTCTGAAAATTACGCATTGCATATAATGATGAGAGAACAAATTGTAAAGATGGCACAAACTTTGAACAAAACACCATATCAACTACTATCTCCCATTCTTCCTATTTTACTAAGACAAATTATGAAAAATATTACTCAAAAAAAGGTTACTTTTCAAAGGCTTACAAATTTGATTGGCTATGAAGGACAATTAGTTCTAGAGATTTTTCAAAGATACATTGTACCTTATGCCACCATTCAATATAAGGATGACATCTTTGGCGAAATTGCAAAAATAATGTGCGATTCGGACCCTGAACTATTGATGAAGCAAAAGGAACATATGTTAACAAAGAATAGCAGACAAATCTTTGCACTAGCTTTAGTGAAGCATGGATTTTTTTCGTTAGATACAATCGAAACATTATTTTTAAATAGGGTACCATTTTTTGACAGACGCTATATTGGTTCTTATTTGCCAGATTATAAAACTCTAGCTGAAATAACCAAACTATACAAAAACAAAGATATCAATGAACCAACAGACATTGAAAATGAAAATATGGTGCTATGTTCTTTGCGATATCTTACAACAAATTTTGAGAGAGACAAAAGACACGGCGCAAAATATAAGAATCTGAATTCTTGGAAAAAAGAACAAGAAGAACAATTTCAAAAAAACTTACAAGAAAATATCCTCGGTATTTTCCAGGTATTTTCAAGTGATATCCATGATGTTGAAGGGAAAACTACTTATTATGAAAAGTTAAGAGTAATTAATGGCATAATGTTTCTAATAAAACATGCTTCCAAAAAATGTATTATCTCAGCGCTTGCGCAACTCAGTATTTGTCTACAAAGTGGTCTTGAGCTTCTTGAAGTACGGTATTTAGCATTACGGTGCTGGCATCTTTTGATAAAAACATTAACAGAAGAAGAGCTGTCTACTATTATTGACTCACTTATTGCTTTTATTTTAATAAAATGGCAAGAATTCAACAAAAGGTTACAGATATTAACTATGGGTATTTTGAACACGTTAGTGAAAGAAAAACAGCTCCTACTGTTGAAGTTGAAACCATACATTAGTCTTGCTTTACTATCTAATCCTGATCTTAAAGTGTTAGACATTGATTCAAATTTTTCCAGACTAGTCGCAAAACTGAGAAATACAACAGATTTACTACCAATTTTTATCAACAATTTAACTAGTAATAACAAATATGTTATTCAACAAAATTTGAATGATATTGAAAAATATCTGAGGAGAAAACAAACAGATCTTCTCCAGAACGACGAGCATATCAAAGTTACGGAATCAAATCTTTCCTCATTAATTGGTGCTCTTTTAGACACTGGTCATAAATACAGGACTAGCAATCCCAGTATGTGTGAAAAATGTGCTAAATGCATTAGTATGATTGGTGTACCCGACTTGAGCAATAAAATGCTCGATAATACGGCGAAGAAGGAGTGGAAGGTTTTTGATTTGAACGATCAAAAGCAAGTTGTAGGATTCCTAATTTGGATTATAAATGACATTTTGGTTCCTTCTTTTTGGCAAAGTGAAAATCCAAGTAAGCAGTTATTTTTTGCATTAGTTATGCAAGAATCTTTGAAATACTGTGGCTTGAACTCACAATCGTGGAACATTAATGAACCTGAAAAGTATCCTGATGAATGGTTACTTTGGAATAAATTCAATACCATTTCTAAAACTACCTTGTATCCATTATTGTCTTCTCTTTACCTATCACAATCCTGGAATGAATACATCCCACTACAATACCCATCATTCAATTTTAGAGATGGTTACAAAACATGGATTAAGAGTTTCGTTTTGGATCTCCTTAAAACAGGTACTACTGAAACTCATCCTCTCCATGTCTTTTCTTCATTGATTAGAGAAGATGACGGTTCGCTTTCCAAGTTACTTCTACCATATATCAGTTTAGATATTATAATTCAGTCGAAACCTGGTTCCGACTATGAAAAACTGATGCACAATATTATTCTAGAGGTTAAATCGGTCTTAACTTGTGATACCCAAGGCTTAAATCATCTTCAAAAGGATTCTTTAAAGATGTGCTATGAAATTGTGTTTTCTGTTCACGAATACTGTAAGAAATGGATAACAAAATTCAAACAAGATTATAATAAAAATAATGGTACATTTATTATTCGAGAGGATAAATACTTGAAAATGCTTGCAAGAATCGAGTATTTCTTACAGACAGTACCCTTAGATCTACTAGCACAGAAATCTCTAGAAACAAATGCGTTTGAAAGATCTGCATTATATCTTGAAGAATCCTATAGAATGTCTAACATTAATAAAGGCAAGTCGCTACCAATGTTTAAGGATCTTCAAAGAACTTACGAGGAAATTGGTGATATTGATTCCATCGATGGCCTACTAAAATCTTTTTCAAGTGACAACTTTGTTACCAAGATTGAGGAACTGCAATATTCGGATAAATGGAAAATGGCTCTTGAGTGTTTTGATATTCTAGGAACTTTTCCACAAGAAAAAGATATTTCAAGTATTATGATAAAGTCAATGTTTGATCATCATTTATATAAGGAAGTTGCCGAGAAAATCCCAAAACTCATTCAAAGAAAAGAGACACAATCCGAAAACAATAAATTTCAAATGTTTCTCAAAGGTATAGAATCCTCAATACTAGAGGGAGACTTGTCAGAAATAAATGATTGGACCAACAAGATTGAAAAATTGAAACATGTACAAGATCCTGAACTAGTTCTTCAATATAATTTGGGGAAAGCATTGTCCTTCATTCCATGTGGTGATAAAGATAAAGTTAAATTGTATATAAAGAAATGCTACCAAATGATCGGTACACAATACCTCTCTACTTCAAATTCCACAACACTTTTAAAAACACAGTCATTACTAACAAAACTACATGGGCTATATGATATAAACCTTTTGAACGATTCCATAGATAACATTCAATACGAGTCTACCTTAGAAGTATTAGATTACCGGAGGAAACGAATTGGAGGAAACTTCGACCCAAATTTCTATGTTTTATCATTGAGAAAAGCTTATGACAAATTGGAGAACGATAAACTAATTAAAAAAGATCTAATAAACGTCTACTTTTCGATTGCCCATGAAGCTAGAGTAAACTCACGGTTAGATATAGCAGCCAAATCTTTAATGTACTGCTTAGAAAAAGAACATCCTCAGTCAGAATTGGAATTTGCTGAAATATTATGGAAAGATGGGGAGAATGATCGTGCATTGAAACTTGTTCGTGAGATACATGAAAAGTATAAACGTTCGGAAATCATTTCATCAAGAGATAAGGCTGAAGTATTACTAAAATTTACCGAATGGCTAGATCAATCAAATAATTCTGCCTCAGAGCAGATTATTGCCCAATATAGTGACATTTTTAGTCTTGATTCTGAATGGGAAGAACCTTATTATTCGATGGGTTTATATTTCAGTAGACTATTAGAAAGGAGGAAAGCAGAAGGTTTTCAATCAGATGGTAAATTAGAGTACAAATCTGTATCTTACTTTTTACTTGCATTTGAAAAGAACCCAGTAAAAATAAGGGAAAATTTACCAAAGGTGATAACATTCTGGCTTGACACTGCTGCATCTGCAATAACTGAAACTTCTTCAAGTAGAAATGCTATTCTAAAAAAAACTACAGCAGATATTTGCAAGCAAATAGAGGTGGCAATAAAAAACTGCCCTACATATGTATGGTATTCTGTGCTTACGCAATTACTTTCACGTTTACTACATCCTCATAACTCATCTTCAAAGCTGATCATGCATATTCTTCTAAGTTTGTCTATAGAGTATCCAGAACATATTTTATGGCATATGTCAGTCCTTTGTCAATCAAATTCCAATAAAAGGGTTAAATGTGGGAAAGAGATTTTGGATAAGTATAGAAAGCACACGGAAAACTCTGAAAGTTTGGTTCAATCTGCTCTGAATTTAACTATGTCATTAACTCGCGTATGCTTACAGGAAGTTAAAAATGTAAACAGCAGGTCTGGAAAGTCACTGGAAAATGACTTCAAATTCGAAATGGCTATTGCTCCTACTCCCATGACCGTCCCGGTAAGAAAAAATCTAGAAATGATATCACCAAAAAGTGCCGAGTCTATGAGAACATACCGCCCGTTCGGAAATATTGTTTCCATAGCCAGGTTTGCTTCATCATATAAAGTGTTTTCCTCACTGAAGAAACCTAAAAAAATTATAATGATCGGGTCTGATGGTAATATTTACGAAATAATGTGCAAAAAAGAAGACGTAAGACAAGACAACCAATACATGCAATTTGCCTCCACCATGGACTTTTTACTAGGAAAAGATCTCGACTCAACCAAAAGGAATTTAGGGATTACCATATATTCTGTATTGTCCCTAAGAGAAGATTGTGGGTTACTTGAAATAGTCCCAGATGTCATCACATTACGCTCAATATTCACGACACAGTATGAAAGTTCAAAAATCAAGTATAGCATGAAAAGTATGTATGAAAAATGGCAGAATACACCCGAAGAGCATAAATTAAAATTTTTCAATGATCAGCTTGACAAATTCAGACCCATTCTGCATGAATGGTTCTTGGAAAATTTTCCTGAGCCAATAAATTGGTTCAAAGCTAGAAACACTTATGCCCGTTCCTACTCTGTAATGGCTATGGTTGGCTACATACTAGGGCTTGGTGATCGACATTGTGAAAATATCTTGCTCAATATCAAAACCGGTAAAGTGTTGCACGTTGATTTCGATTGTCTGTTCGAAAAGGGTAAACTGTTACCAGTTCCTGAAATCGTACCTTTCAGATTGACACAGAATTTGCAAGACGCTTTAGGAATTTTGGGAACAGAGGGCACTTTCAAACGGACTTCTGAGGTCACATTGTCTTTGATGAGGCAAAACGAAGTTGCACTAATGAATATTATCGAAACAATTATATACGATAGAAATATGGATCACTCCATACAAAAAGCGCTGAGAACTCTAAGAAACAAAATTAGAGGTATCGATCCAAGAGACGGTCTGTTACTGAGTGTTTCAGGACAAGTGGAAACTTTGATACAAGAGGCAACGTCCAAGGAAAATCTGTCCCATATGTATATAGGCTGGCTTCCCTTTTGGTAAACAATACACAACAGCTATATATTCAGCTATTGGAAATATCGGTATTCTCAGGTTTTGATGAATGGAAATAGATATTTTATGCAGTTCATTGGTCTTCCCTTTTAAATTGTCTGTACGTTTGTGTGTTTATGTTTGTATTCGTGATATAATGCACATTTCGTTACGTACGTAATGGGCCTAGTCTATCCTGAATGCACCGACCAACGATTGTAGCATCGCTATGTATACGAAGCTCTTGGTTTTCCTTTTCAGGGTCCCCCCGCTAATTATTTGACAACTCTGAGGGACACTTTAGTTGCATCTTCAGAGATGCTCGCACGAATGCAGCCAACAATGAAGAAGAAAAAAATTGTGTCAATGAATCAACACTATGTGCAGTGCTGGGGAAGATAGAAAAGAAAAGAAAAGAAAGAAAAACCTGGCATATTTAAGTTGAGTAGCGAACTAGGCTCGATTGCAATGTTGCACATATATCCCTATATCATTTACAATTTCATTGAATTTTCCTCATAGGTAATAGAGTAGGATCTAACTTGAAGAGCAGGCATTCTAATTCACGAATTTACTGTTTTTGATAATTTATTTTCCTTGTCAAACCGATATCATAGATAAAACCAGCGAGCACTTTTATTCGAACTGCAGATAACAACCATGCTTCCATTAGATTCCAACTTGCTTAACAAACTAGATAAGGGTAAGCTTTCTCTGGATGAAATCGATAAACTCGAGAAAAAATGCTTCTTGAGCAAATTCGACTCGAATGATGCTTTTGGTCTTGGTATTTTTGTTAGAAATGCCGTGCTTGAATTGTACCCTGATAGGACTGTTGCAATTGATATTTCTTTGATCAACGATCACACATTGTTTCACACCGTGGTTGGTGTTGCTTCCAATGACAACGACTTCTGGATCTCAAGGAAGAAGAGGACTGCTAAAAGATTTGGTCACTCCAGTTACTACATGAGAATAGCTAAAGGTGACAAAACACCAGAAGAGAAATTTTATGTTAACATCGCTGATTATGCATTCCACGGTGGTGCTGTACCAATTTACTTGGAAAATTGTGATTATCCTATTGCAATTCTAACTATCAGTGGTTTGAAACAGCATGAGGATCATTTATTGGCTGTAAATTCCATTATTGAATATGAGAACCAAAACACACAAGATAACTTGAACTTGGATTGAAATTGGCTTATGAAATATGCATTCAAGGTCCTAGTAGGACCTTGAATACATGCTTAATCCTCCTCTTAGCAGTTATGTCCCATCCAGCCTGTCAAAACTAGTGACTATTTTATTTCAATACATTAGTAATCTTCTATTAATTCGCCATAGTAAGTGATATCACGACACTTTCACTACTTTTAAATAATCTTATAAATTCAATCTTAATGATATCTTTATTTCTTTTAGTCGCGGCAATATGATTGCAACCATAGATGAGTAACTTCATGCTTTCAAAAATAGTAAAAAGCAGATCTGATCGTTTCATTGACTTCACTTGCTATCATTCATATATAATTGAATATATTCTGAAGAAAAAGTGAGTGTATTTTTTAGTTTTTCATTGCAAACAAACTATAACTCCTAAGTATCAATAGTATGATTAAACAGAGACCATAAGTTAAATAGTATAAATACTTTCAAATCACATAGTAATATTCAATGGAAATAAATTTGAAGTCATAAAGAAAATAAACGCCTCGATAGCTAAATCGAAATCACTGTCCTACCATAGATAAAAAAACATGGCAGTTGCGCTAACACACAGAATTATCGCAAAGGTAAGTAACGTGTAATTTTTCATTCGGCGCCACCACATTCTCTCTTTTAACTTGACAGCTTTCCTCTTGAAGTTCTGGCTATTATTATTTAGCTGGGATGTCTTATCTACCAATAAAGAAACTCTCTCTTGCCTTTCCAAAAACTTATCAATATTATCGTTCATAATCTGTATTACATCTTGAATTTGAGCTTCGGCCTCATCTCCTTCATTATTGCTATTTTCATTTCTGAATTGAATTAATTCATCATGAAATACATCTAAAATCCCTCCCACACTAACACTCAGTTTATCATCACTGTCTATCTCACTACTGTCTATTCTTTTCAAATCGCTGAGTACCCTTATCGGTAGAATTTTTGGAATGTCTTCTTTTGTGAAACAAACCAGTGCAGTCTCTGCATCATCATCTCGTGTTGTATAATAGCAATCAAAACCATCTATAAGTGTCATAGACATTTTTGTAACTTTATTTCCACTAACTGGAACAATTTTTGGGACCACCATGTCGACAACAAGTGAATGGAAAACGTCAGGCCGATTACCAGAGTTCGCAATGGAACCATAAGTGTCATCTTTTTCAAAACAACTACTTATAGAAATACCATTTTTTATTATTTCAACATATGAAACTAAGTATATCTAGTCATTAAATTAGACAACAACCAAGAGGAATTGAACATGAAATGCAATCCACTCAGTTGGAAATTGAATTAGCTGACAAATAATCGTTAGTAAAATTATCCGAATTCCAAAAAATCATTTCCAGTTATTGTTACCTAAGTGATTTCTCCTTAAGGTCACTAATGTCCTACATACTATTGAAACGCTTCATAGTCCAATAATATATCTTAGATTTTGTACCGATGATGTTCTCAAATGTTCTTCAAAAACCCCCCTAAAATAAGAATATTTGCTTTATTCAGTTAACTTTCAATTATATCAGCCAGTTGACGTGAAGAACCAGTAGTTTTGTAGAAGATAACTGACTGGAATTATTAAATTTAAAGTTTAATAGAAAAGACCCTCCACAGTAGTTGTTATTTTGAGCACCCTAGATTAGCTCCTAAAAACACTGGCACAACTCGTACAAATTGAATCCTTGGAGTCGCCTTTTCCCACAAACTGCGAAAGCAAGAAAAGGCGGGTAAATAGCAAGATTATTCGGAAGAGAGAATTTTGAATACTGCAGAGGGCTACCATAAGACATTAATTGCTAATAATTGAAAATTGGTTGAAATGCTCACCAATTTTTATATCCCAGGAACACTAGTTACTATGTTATATTAATTGCTAACCATTTTATCCTCTTGTAACTAATCTAATTAATATATGTATATGAAAATAAAAAAAAAAATAAGGTTGATGAATATTAAATTGGTCCAAATTATCTAGTCTTTCAAAATTATTTGACTATTGAAGAAACTCATTTTTTTTAGATGAATTTGTTTTCTTTTCAAGCTGCTAATTTGCAATGTAATTTTTTTTTTTTATCTAAAGGATTGAGAAATCCAGAAAATAAAGTAACCATCAATGTAAGGTTTGAAACCTGCTGTCGCACCAACCTTTCACTACGTACTGTATCTCATTCTGGTGAGAACCTAACTTTAGTTTCCCACATGGTTTCAGCATCCGAATTCCTGATTTCTCCGTATTGAAATCATCTTCAGTAGCCCATGGCTTGACTTCAGAATGCATCCTAACCAATGAAACCCTTCTCATATTTTTGTTTGATTCCTCTTCATCCATTTCGTGCTGATCTTCCATCGTATCTTGAACAACAAATTTCATATTCCATGGAGAACTCACACCAAAAAGATCCTTTCTCGTCTCGTGTAATAAGTCTGACCATAGTTTCTTTTTTGTTACTAATGCAATCTTTATCTCCTCCGGTGTTACATCCGACTCATGAATATCCAAATTCCAAATATCCTTGTAAGAAAGTTGTTGAAGAACAGTTTCATCGACATTGACTTCAGGTATCAAATTTTTGTATGTTGCCGATGTCTTGATAGAATATAATCTTAGAAAATTACTGTTCAAACAAGTAGTCCTGGTCCGTTTACTAGGAAGCAACAATTTGTTAGTAACATCTGTATTCTCATTAACCAATGAATCTTGACGAACCGTCGTGTTTTCAAGCGTATTCCTTTCAGGCCAAGACTCTAATTCAACTGAATCCTTTTCATATATCATATTACTCGCCACTTTATATCCCAGCTTAGTATCACTTGGGCTCAGTTCCGACGGTTTCAATCCAGGAAAACTTAAATCAACAGAATTTCTTCTACCATCCTTATCGACTTTGTGCTTAATTGAAATATTATCTCCTAAATCAGATTTATCATGTTTCGAACCCTTTTGAATATGACCATAACTTCTATGATATACTGGTGCAATGATTTCAGTAATGTCATGAATTTTCCACTCATCTATCAGTTCGATATCATCGATATTTATTAGTTTTATTCTTGGAACTTTATCCTCAGTCTTAGTTTCTGAAATATTTGCTACTGATCGATAAGTCGAAACATTCGTCAAAAGATTCTCGTCAGACAGATCGTCTAATTCTTCGGCAAGTGGATGTATTTGTATCGATGACATCGATGTATCTATCCCATAAATATCATCATCAACATCGGCATTCAAAAAAGGTGATGTGAGTGATTGGTATTCATTATCAACTGAACTAGAGGAATATATTTCATCCGATAGTCTTCGTTTAGCCAATGGCGGCGGTTTCAAAACTGAGTTACTAGGTAATGTACTTGCTGGTGTCGTTTGCGTAGCTTTTTCGTTAGTCTGATTATCCTTCAGTAGGTGATCACTTAAAGATTTTGTTGTTTGCGGACTTGAGTTTTTTATCTGTGAAAGAACTGAGTTCAATGATGGTGTAATATTATTACTAAAAACCAGTTTCTCACCAGGAGTAGTATTTTCTAAAGCGTTAAAGTCCGAATTTTGTTTATTTCTCTTAACACCTCCTTTCCTGATGTATGTGTTCGATCTAGAAACATTTTCCTTGTTTTTATCCGAACCCAGTATATGTTTTTCATATGCATTAAAGCTCTGCCTCCTTGTCTTTTTCACAGTACAAAACCCACATGATGATAATGATGATGTGCTTTTACATCTTCTTGAATATACTCTCGGACCTGTAACTAGTGGTCCAGTGTTTTTGAGATAATCTTGTGGGAAATACATTCTATGAATATATCCAAACCTCTCTTACACTTCTCCAGCCTCTAACTTAAATTAAAAAAAAACAACCTGTGGCAAATTTTATGCTAATATCTTGATTACCTTTTTACTGTTCTGCTTTCCTCTAGGTTATTCTTATATGTGTTCAAATCCTTTGATATACTGTTCAATCAGGCACACTACTTTGATATTACCACCTACACAACACCTTCAGTGCCCAGTTAATAATTTTTTCAGTATTATCAAATATTGTTATTTTGGGGTATGAAACTTTGATTTATATGAAGTACCGCCAAATAAGAATAAAAGTAAATCCCAAATGTCGTCCTCTAAAAATATTTTGTTGGCTTATCTAATTTTTTGTAATGTGGAATAAACACATAGACTTGCTTCAAAACACCAACTTACACTTTCAATATGGCTACCAAATCAAAGGTAATAAACAAAATATCTGTCTCTTTTATAATGTCTAGCACACAGCAGGATTTAAATAGTAGTCAAATGTAAATTCGAGTTATTGTAAACGTAAATACAAGAAACAAATTCATATTACGCCATCCCCCATTGTTTTAGCCCTGATCAGAATTTTTTTGACACTTTACATTGCTTCCCGTACAAAACCAGTAACGTGTACTCAATTTTGCGAAAATTAAAAAATCGGATTTTGAACGAGACCCAAATGTGCGATGAAATAAGCAGTTAAAATATTTAAAGACATTCAATCATACATATTCATATTGGAGAATATCACTAATGATTATGAAGCCATTCAGAACTACTGTAGAGGCTACTTAAAAACACACTACATCAGATCACATAGAGTTTTCAGTTAATATGATATTGAATAAAAAAATTGAGTCTATAATTTTTGTTATAATTACATATGAACAATCTAAATTTCATCACCGTGATGAAAGCATTACGTAAAATTTTATCCATTCAACAATTACGCTAGGTTGATAACATTGTTTGGAGTATCTTGTTGAGATGTCCTAACCACAGATGCCATGTGGTTATCAACAGGAGAGTTAGTTACTGATGGCACGACATCTTTGCTATCTTGAATGACTTCTGCCTGTCGTCCAGAATTCAGAGCGGTCTTCAAGTCACCAATATTAGTGGCTGATTGAGACGTTTGAAACATAGTTTTATTCACGTTATTGACCTTTATAGCATTGTTCGAATCAGTCACTGTATCTGATAGCTGTTTACTATGATTTGTAACAAAAGGCTTATCTTCCGAATTATTACTACTATTAGTACTTTGATGAAGTAGTTGTTGTGACAAGAGTTGCTGTTGCATTTTCTCTCTCTTTTTCTTGGCTCTATATTCAAATTGTTTCTTTTGCTTCAATCTAATAGATTCTAATTCAGATACGAAAGTATCCCTTATATTCTGTTCATACTTTTGCATACACCACCCGCAGATGAATGTGTTAAACTCTCCAATAGCCCTTCTCTTATCAATAGGCCTATAGGTTTCAATTTTTGGCGGTTCACTAGTTTCTTTCTGGTCAGTTGTTTTGGTTCTTGTAGATCTTCTGCTTATAGCATGAACTTCTTCAGGGACATTGAAATTTACAACTGACAAATCACGTTCGGTTAAGTTATGTTCCTTGCCATCATTTATCATGGTTGGCTTTAACGAAGCGTAATTCATGATTTCAACAATTTTGGCTGGTTGATGTGCCCAATGCTGCCAACGCATACAAATACCACAGGATACAAGAGGATGACCTGAAATATTAGGATCAGTAGGCTCTGATTCATAAGAAACAAATTCTGGCTGCAAATCAGATTCACCGGGACAATTGAAAAACCAGTTTAAATTATCTACTTGTTCGTTATCTGATGCCATTCCTTCTTCAACTAATTTCAATCTATCATTCTCACTTATGCAAAGATTGATAGGTAGGTCTTCAAAATCAGCCAAGGCTTTTAATATATTCTCATCCAAAACAGAAGGTGGCATTTGTACTACTTGCTCATTGAAAAGAGTGTTATGTTTTATTATCTCCCAATCCATCTCACCCAATGGATTAGCATCATTTGGTCCGAAGCTATCACTACTCAATTTCGGATCATTTCTTCTTTTTATTTTTTCCTTCTTTAGTTCTTGTTCGAATCTGAACCAAATCTCGTTCTTAATAATATCCTTGACCTTTTTTACTGTTTTTGCAACCACTCTATGCTTATGTTTTATATACTGATTTCTTTCTGCAACTTTGTCCAATAAGGAATCATCATCATCCTTCTTCTTTACTTCTTCTTCTTTGGCAACTAATCTAGATGACCTCTTTCTCCTTGTCAAAAGGTCTGCCATATTTTCTTCCTTTTCTTTATGTTTGATAGCTCTTGATGAATACAAAATATGATTCACGTAATCTGGTATCAACATTATACAAAATTCATTGATTGCTTTGTGCTTTTTGTTGTTTTCCCAGTATATCAGAAATGACTCCCAATCTACAGTTAACACTTTATTCTCAAACTCAAACTTGGAGAGGTAATCCACAATTTCTGTAGAATAGTCCAAGTGTATCAAGTCAATCATGCCATCTTTATTGTCAACAACAGTACAGTTTTGTAATTTGATGGGAACATTCAGTTTTGCATTATCATGTTGAACCAAAGTTCTTTCCACTAAGACACCCGTATTTGGCAAAGCATAAATATATTTATGCTCATCAATCATGAAATGTTCAAACTCGAACAAATCTAAATAATTTGTAAGGTAGTTTCTGAATGGTAAATTTCGTAGCTCAATGTGCTTTATTATCTTGAAGATAAATTGAAACTGCTCATAGAGAGACAGATTATCAAAATCACCAACGGATTCCATGTGATTAGACAGTATTTCATCCCACTGTTTTAGACTAATAGATTTATTGTTTGCAACATTTTTCAGCAGGTTGAGTCTAATGTGTGGGAATACATTGAAAAAGTCTAACCATAGTATGTTTTCATCAAACTTGAGGTCTTTCCAATAAGGTTTGATAGTATTTTTACTGTAGCTTTCGATTAATTGTGAAATGTAAGATCCGTGTGTTCTAAATGATTCACAAACATTGTATAGCCAAGCAATGACATACTGGTACTCCCATGAATGCAAGAGAATATCTTTTTCATTTTCATCCGCCAATAACTCACTTGGTATTTCCACCTTCGGCCTTACCTGTTTCATGTATATGTGCAGAGTGTCCTCAGTGACGTATTGGTGCCAGTCTGCGGCTTCGAGCATCCCATTGCCATACCCGGAAGCCCTAGACCTCCTCATTTTGAGAGAAATATATTACTGTAGTTCTGTTAGTTCTGAATATACAAATCAAACTCTCAAATTTCTCACTGTAGCTATTTCAAGTCTGCCTTTTAGAAACTGCCCTTTTTTTTTTTCTTTGCAGAAACGCCAACTACGTTACACGCAAAAAATGAGTTTGTAGCCTATTAACTAAACAATAATAGCTTATAGTCTCAATACTAATACAACGTTATGAAGCTGTTGTGGTAGATTGGGTGGGGAGTTCAACAGTTGATTTATATTGTTATCCTATATGTAAACTGAAATCATGCGCATACAGATGTGCTTTATTGATCTAAGCAGCGTTTGTTTTTTGTTTTTTTTTTCACTCGCTCGGGCTCTCTGTCTTTCATTGTACTTTTCTTTCGCCCTCGCCTTGACCTGGGTATGTCGCACGCGACCCGGGGCAGGCCCAAATACCAGACTGTGTAACTCTGGAAGATACCATAAAACTGTTACCCTCCTGAGATGTACTGAGCATTCGTGGGAAATGCCAGACAGCACCACACGCATAGTTTACCAAAGAACAGCTCACCGGTCAATATTCTGGGTGCTGCGGATGTCAAGAGTACGTGTAGTTGGCGTAGAAACAAGATCTACAGAGCAGAGTGAACGGGAGCTGTCTCACTCCCCTTTTCGCTGAGCTGGTGGGACCGCGGTGTGTAGTGCAAGAAAGTTATCAACTACATGAACTGCACTAGGCATGCTAGCATACAATTACAGTGACACGAGGTGAAGTCACTACCCCGTGCCCCCTCCCTACCACGGTACACCAACAATCTTGTACTGTATGAGAGCGTTCATTGCTCCGCTCGCTAAAAACAAACTCTTGTTCCAACCGCTGACAATGGATCAAAAAGCGGTGGTTGGGAAAATCACGTGAATAAAACCGTTTTCAGGAGCTGGTCCCAACGTTGCAATACCCCCTCCCCCCCCCCCAAACCACCACTAGGGTGTTACCCTCCGGGCCAAAAGCTCGGGACCTAATTGACGCGTCGGTAAACTCGTAATTGCGCACGGAGCCTGCAACTTTTTTGCTGCGCAATCCTCTCCATCCCGAGGAAGAAAATCAGGCAGGCGCGGGATAGCCCATTCTAGGCATATCATGTGGCTCAGCAGACAGATCTCTTTTTGCTCGTCCACGTCATTTCACTGCGCGTAGAATGCTGTGATGCCTTGCAACAGAACGTGTTCCCCAAGCAGACAGCGGTAACCTGCCGTGGTTCCCCTGCACTGGGCCCTCAGACAGCGACTCAGTGCCGCAACAAGTGTGCAGAGAATCGCAGGGACCAAAAGAGCCGCAGCAAAGAATGGGAGGCATGGAACACCTGTCCGGCCGCTCTCTGCGCCCTCTCTCTCTCTCTCTCTCTTTCTCTTTCTCCCTGCGTTGCCCCGTGGGTGAGTGGAGAGTGGCAGTCCGCTGCGCCTGCAGACTGCGACATAATGCTGCACCCAGCACGAACCTGTGGTACCTTCCTCCCCTGCGCAGTTTCTTTTCCTCCCGCTCCCGCTTCACTGCTCTCGCTTTTTCACAGTGCCTGCGATGGTCCTGCGTGAACGCGTGTGGGCTGCGCACCACCGCCCTGCACTCTGTGCGCCTGTCTACGTGGTCCTTGCTCGGTGGGGGTCGTTGGGGGGGGGCGGGGGCTCGTGGCTGATCGTCAAAAATTTTTCGAGCTCTCTGATTCTGTTGCTTTACGCTCCCTGCCGTGGCAGGGCGTTCGCCAGAGCGGTGCAACGAAGAAATAAAAATGTTCTGGCATAAATATAATAACGAAAATACCTAGCCTTCTTTTCATCAGTGACTTGATTCAATACTTCTTGAAGTGGTTCGAGAGATAGAGACAAGACCTATACAAATACCTAGATCTTCATTACAGGGATCACGACGGCTATTGCGGTAACAGTGCAAGAGAAAGATCTGTGAACGACGGAATAGGGAGTTATCGTTAGAGAACTGAGGAATCAATAAACTTCTTTTGCTTTTGATTGCTATACAGGGATAACGTACCAAGCTAGTATCTGCAATTAGCAAAAAAAAAAAAGAATATTGTATCGGCTTTCAATAAGTACTCATACTAAGACACAACTGCGAAAGAGAGAAACAGAGAGACGTGGAACTCTGAAGTAGCAAATAGATTAAAGAAGAGTTGAAACACAATTTTTTTTATTGAGAGATACAGAATACAAAAAGAGTAACTATGCTATTGAGACTTTTGACCTGTGTTTTGTCTGTGCTTGCACTAGCTAGCGCAGATGTCTATATCCAGAAACCGGGCGTTGGCTCTCAACTGTCAGGGTCAAGTGGGAAATTGTCTGTTGGGCTAAGTTGGGTCGACAACGGTGCTTATCCACCACTAAACAAAATTAGTTACTACAAGTTCAGTATCTGTTGGGGTCCTAACACCAAAATTCAGTGTCTCCAAAGTAACAGCGAGGTTCAGACAAGTGATATCTCTGTTGATGATACGGGCACTTACTCCTACGAGTTCACCATGGACAGTACCAAGATTGCAAACGGTCAGTTTTATATCCAAGTGTTTGCCTGGGTGGATGGTGAAGGTTTCACCCTTCATTACACGCCCAGATTCACTGTAACTGGTCTAACTGGCCCCACTACATTCCTGGACTTGACCTTCACTGATGTCACTGAGCCAGTTCCTCAGACATCCATCAATACTGGTGGTGCTGATACTCACACATTCGACACCAGTAGTGTTTTCAGTCAGCCATACACACTTCAGACCTTGAAGACCAGAGTGGCCCCAATTCAAACACAACCTGGCACCAAAATCACAGCAACAACATGGAGCAGAAGGTACGCTACTAGTGCAGTCACTTTCTACTCCACATTCAGATCAAGTTTGGAACAACTTTCCACTTTGACTCCAGGTTGGAATTACTCCATCAGCAGTGATTTTAACTACGCAACACCAGCGCCAATGCCGACCGATAATGGTGGGTGGTACAATCCACAGAAAAGACAATCCCTCTCGACAAGAAAGTTGAATGTTAGATATTTGACAAATTAATTAGGAAGGAGTAAGTACCACGGTATTTTTTTCCAGACTAAGCATAATATTTCCACACTATTTTACGCAACCACCTATATTCTTTTCTTACAAACTTCAATCTGACATTCATTTGCATTCAATACGACTCCAACTGATGGCTTCCCTCTTACAGGTTACTTAATAGTCAGCGGCTGATAAGTTTTGAGGCTGTTTTTTCCACAACTGGGTACGCAGTTCATTTCCTTATTCTTTCTTCTCATTTTAACACAGAAAGTTCTTCATATTGGAACCATCTTTTGGGAATATCTAAACAAGGGATCTCACTCATTGGATTTACTTTCTTTTTTCATTTAGATATAATCGTCACTTACTCTTCATTCAAGCAGGACATAGAGAAAAGTAAGCGATAGATCTGTTTATATCTTAGCAATTTTATTTTTCTGTTTTCTTTTAATTTAATCTTATTTCTATTATTTATAACATTTTTTATCAGGCTCTTATTTTATAATTTACATAATATTTTATATCTTTACTCAAAATATATATCTGCCAACTTCATTAAAACAGTGCATCCAAACTTATATAATTCTAATCGAAAATTGTGACCAGCTCAATGGTATAAGACCGCAATAATCATCTGTTCATGTGCAAACGACAGATTTTGGATGCCTCGAAAATTATTTCAGCATCTAATTTCAGACAGTACAATAATATATTAAAAAGAAAACATCAATATATTTCTGGAAACTTCTTAGTTAATTGCTGTAGGGCAACAACACCTTCAATACTAATATCTTCATTATCTGGAAATACACAATTAACCGCATCTAAAACCAAAAATCCAACATCACCATTGTCACTAGACCGACATACAAATTCGTGCCATGAATCAATTTCAAAGCTTTTGTTCATTGAAACCCGTACATTATTCAAAGTTATGCTCTCCCCACCGGTTGTAGGCGAACTTAATATTAATGTGTTTTCACTTGGCTGCGACTTGACTTGTGCTATTATCCTAAACACTGGAGATGTATTTGATGTAATTTCGCTTGGGTCAATACGTGGTGTTTCACTTGCCATTATTTATAAATTTAAAACTAAAGAAATGGTGCCCTTGATCTTCTTGGTGATACAATTTCAGCAAAGTAACTTATGGAGCTCGGAGATAGTGCTGAACTGTTGAAGGTTTTAAAAATGTGTTGGTTGCGTAAATGGGATATACAAAGAATATTGCTAAAGATTTAACATGATGACAATTTCCGATTATAGTAGCCCATCAGACAGCAAAGAGTTCTTAGTTTGAATCTTACACCTGCAGTTTACGCGTTACGCCACCAACTGTACTGTGCTCGCAGTGTCAACACCGGGTATTGCAGTGAAAACGCGCATCTTGCTACCTTGTCACTAACGACAGAATACGTCCACATGATCTGGACTGATCATTAGTTAATGGTAAATGCAATGTCATAACGTCCATTTCATGCACAGTGTTGAAACACTTCTTTAATGCCAAAAATATAATCGTCTGCGGTGTGTATTTGTTACTCTGTAGTGACTATCCTGGATAATGTACATTTGAAGAGTGATGACGGTTTTCGTCGCAAATTGACCCTCTCTATTCAAGGTGAGGACAGATTGCTCTCAAAATACGTACTGCGCCATAGCAATTTCTTGTCTCATTTCAAGACATGACTCATTTTTCCATTTCTAATTAAGATCCTTAGCTTTCTAGAAGGTGTAAATTAGGTAGAATAGCTTATGCTCCACAGAATAGCATGCTCATTTAGTCAGTCTCCTTTTTGGAACGGTTAGCACGTGCATATGAATGTCACTATTTCATTATCTTTTCTGGAAGGTGATGACTTCTTAGCTGTTCCTTCGATATGTGCCATTCCCCTTGCCACTCATTGAAGCCTGGAAAGGTTCGGCGAGGTTTAAAGGATAAGGCTGTTGAAGTACTACGCTACACAGGTTTGGAGTTATTTTTTTTCCGTTGGGGTTTAGCTTTTCATAGATTGATAACGACCGGATAAGTCACTGGATATTAATTTTTTATTCTTTTGTAGTTTGCGTACTTCAGGTAACTACTACTTTTGTATTCGGAGTACCTTCAAAAGTCTTTTATAGGGAAGTTGAGTTTGAGCTCATAAGATAGAAGAAAAACTGTGTCTAATCTGCCAAAAATTCAAAACAATGGGAATTGAGAAGCAGAAGAAATTTGCAAGGTCGAGAAGGGCTTGGATCAAGGTGTTCCTTTTGGGTTGGTTCCTCTTGTCTACAGTTTTTTTCCACAGGACTGCAATTAGAAAATTGGTTGGTTCCCAGACCACCAATAGCTGTCCTCCTACTAAAGCATTGATACCAGCTTTCAACAAGTCTTTGGACACAATTCTACACGATGCAGAGTTCAAGAAACTCTCAATTCAGAGACTATCAAATTCAGTCAAGATTCCCACTGTTGTACAAGACACTAACCCTGACCCAAAAAAGGATCGGGATTTTTATAAGCACTTTTTTGAACTACATGACTACTTGGAGGAAACTTTCCCGAAAGTGCACAAGTACTTGAAAGTGGAAAAGGTTAATGAAGTGGGTTTACTATATACATGGGAAGGTTCAAACGAAGATTTAAAGCCTCTTCTATTGATGGCTCATCAAGACGTCGTACCTGTAAATGAAGATACGTTAGACAAGTGGAATTTCCCTCCCTTCGAAGGCCACTACGATAGCAAGAACGATTTTGTCTGGGGAAGAGGTTCCAATGATTGTAAAAACTTGCTGATAGCACAATTTGCAGCAGTTGAGAAGTTACTGGAAGACGAATTCAAACCAAAGAGAACTGTTCTATTTTCTTTTGGGTTTGATGAAGAAGCTGGTGGTGAATGGGGAGCTGAGTATTTAGCAAGACACATTGAGAAAAGGTATGGTAATGATAGTATCTACGCTATCATTGACGAGGGTGAGGGTCTTGTTGAAATCGACGTTAATACGTTTATTGCAGCACCAGTCAATGCCGAAAAAGGATATGTCGACGTTGAAATAACCATTCATGGTCAAGGAGGCCATTCTTCAGTGCCACCTGATCATACCACCATCGGTATTGCAGGTAAACTGGTATCTTTAATCGAGGATAATACAGCACCTTTCAAATTGTCTTTGGATAACCCGCTATACGGAACCTTGAATTGTGCAGCAGAACATTCTTCCAAAATGGATTCTGCCTTGCGTAGATCGATCAAAGCTGCAAAAAAATGCAAGTTTGCGCTGTGGAGACTAACAAAAATGATATCACACATTCCTATGCTAAGAGATCTAATTAGAACAACAACTGCAATCGACATCATCCACGGTGGGGTGAAAGCAAATGCGTTACCAGAAACAACTTCATTCCTGGTTAATCATAGAATTGATCTTCACTCCAATATTGAGAAAACTGTCCAAAGTGACCTAAATCAGATAATGAAGGTTGCAAAAAAATATGGATATGGAGTCACTAAGGAGAATTCTGAAGTATTACTGAGTAAAACTGACAATGGATACATTAATATTTCAATAAAAAAAGGACTAGAACCGGCACCTCGTTCACCATCTTCAGGACCTGTTTGGGATTTATTAGCTGGTACTATCACAGACTTATTTGAAAATAGAGTTTTCAAAAATGAGACTAGTGCTGTCTACACAACAACGGGATTATTTTCTGGTAACACTGACACAAAACATTATTGGTCGCTTTCTCAAAACATCTATAGATTTGTTGGATCCATAATTGACCCCAAATTAGCAGAAACTTTACACTCAGTTAATGAGCATGTTGATATGCCTGGGCATCTTTCAGCAATTGCATTTATCTATGAGTATATTACAAATGTTGATCATTATGGAGAGAAATAATCGAAACAAAGATAACATCTGATAATGAAATACCAATTTTTATTTTGTAAAGGATGACTGGGTAATATTATATGCAGAATATTAGTACCTTATAACAAATAATTTCAAGAGTCAACGGGTCCATAGAACTATCAGTTCTTGCGCGAGCAGAACTTGCGTTGATGAATAACAACTCAAGTATAGTGACAAATTCTTGGTATGTCTAACAGTAATCCAGTAATTAAAAAAATAAATATAGCGCTCGTTTGAATTTAGCTGTCATTTGAGAGTACAGAAATTTAATATGTATAGACAGGCTTGGCAAATATGGTCTCTCATCTTTCAATTGTAATCAAACCTTGTTTTTATCTGTCTTCTGTTGTCTTTTCATTTCAATTTTCTCCAACATTCTCTCCATGTAATGTTTGATAAATTGCTTGACTTTTATTTTTTTCTCTTTTGGTGGATCTTCTGGTGGTTGACGCCACTTATCTTTTTTCATTTCCTTGGAGGCTAAAATTTTAACAATATCTCGGCAGCATCTTTTGATATCTTCGTGATTTAAATGATTTTCAGCCTCATATTTTCTTAAAATGTTTGGAACAAAGGAAGCAAAAAACTTTGTCCATTTGTGTTCAAATTGATTAGTTTCCAATCTTTGTTTCTTTTTATTTATTTCCTCCTGTTTTGTTTTTTGTTTTAGTTCCATTTGTTCTCGTTCTTCTTTTTTTTGTCTATTTGCATCCTCAATAATCTTTTCTAATATTTGTTTATGCTGCTTGTCCTGATCCATTTTCGCCTTTAGTCTTATTAGCTCGTCTTTTTTTGCCTTTTCGATCAAATCTTTTTCCATCTGTATGCGTCTCTTTTTCCGTTCTTCATATTCTTGGTCTGAAAGCTTTCTCTTACTACCTCTAAGATTTTCGGAATCAATTTTTTCGTGTGCTTGATTCTGAGTTTTCCCAAAAGTTTTTGTCGATCCAGATGGAGGATACAACAATTTTGTTTGCTTTTCGGCATTATAATACATAGGTCGACCATTTTCATAGACTACTTCCCAACCTGGAGGTAATTTAACTCTTCTTAGATTTAATTGTTTGTTGTTGTTACTACCCATGATGTCTTTTTTGGATATTCTCTTATACTCTTCATAATTTCTCCACTTTTCTATCAAATCTTTTGAAATGTTGAAAAGTTCATCATAAGTAATACCAATTTCTTTCACTCGATCGTCAATATGAGAAGCAGTTATACCATTTTTAGTTGTTCTCGGTAACTTTAATAAAAACTGAAGTAGCTTATTCAAAAAGGGCTCATCTTTAGAAAACAGTTGCAATAATTTGGCAAAACAGGTATAACCATGCAATTTCAAAACATCGTAAAGAAGTCCTTCATCTTCAGATTGATATAATCTGTCGAATAACTTACGAGCCAATTGTTGATTTTCAATCTGTAATAACACACTCATTACCTTCTGTATATCTGAGGAAGTTTTACAGGGTGCAATCTCAATTGAATTTAAAAACTCAATGTTGATATTATCTGTAGTTTCTTCACTAATATTTTCGCCTTTGGATTTCTTCTCTTTTATCCATTTCTTCTCAAGTGAGGATTTAATTCCAAGAGCCTCTGAAACATTTTGAGGTAGCAGTGAGGCAGCTTCTGTTTGGGTTTTCCCACCAAGGAATCCAATACAGTTTGGTTCTTCACAATAGCATTTTTGAGCAGCGGCACCATAACGATCTACGTTGTAATCGAAAGTAATTTCTTCTCCTTTACTGATTTTCCTCTTTGAAAAAATACCCATCCTTAATTTTCCTGCTACTACCCACTTGTTAACATAAGCATTAGGATTACAAGAATGGTTACAGAACCGTGCCAATGACCCTTTGATAGTAGCATCGATAAACTCACCGCTTTGTAGCATCATAAAGTAGAAATGCTTGAAATGTTTTTCATCGTACTCAATCAGCCTTTCTCTGAACTCTTCTTCAGGAATTACCTCACCCTTGTACTCATATATAAAAGTGTTTTCAGGTATATCTTGTTCAGCTCGAACACCGTACCCTTTCATTTTCGTTTGGAAAACTGCAATATTTGAGTATTGTTTTCTCTGAAATCTCTGATTTTGACAATTATCACCGCATGTACCACATAAATTATTTACACATTCGATCAAAGTTAGTCGGTTAATACAATCAGAATCCTCCGAACAAGCATGGTTTTCGCCATTTTGGAATTCTTCAAAACAATCACACTCCATGAAATCATTACTATTACAACTTCCAATGGAATCATTAGCGTACTCACAGTCAGAAAGCTCCGTGAATGTTCTTAAAGCTTCGTCCGTTTTATTTGCCTCTTCCAAAAACAAATTTTTTCTTGTTTTTAATGGATCATCTTCACTCGAGAACTCTTGGTTATTGATAGTTGATGATTCATCAGCAATGTTTTTCCCTGATTGTATCATAATTTTCTAGTAAAACTTTTGGATTCGTTATATATATAGATGACAAGTATGGAGTTTTATTGTCTCGTTAATTATTCTCAGTTTAAAATCAATCATAAAAAAAGATCTATGGAATCAGAGTTACTCACTCTTGATATTTCCTTTTGATAAATCGTTCAAAGAAGCTAATCAAAAAACCTAATACTAAATCTGCAAAAAAAGGTAATTGGACTTTTTTGGTTCTTCAAATGTGAAATTGAAATCGCTATGATGATAGGTGTTAACTCTGATATATGACAATGCTGATGTTGCTTACTAACAACTGTAACTTTCAAATAAATTGCTATTAATATTTGATTCCTGGTTGTTGTGTGCACTTGTCGTTGCTGCTCTCCTTTCTGCTCAACTCTTTGTTGGAGAAAATTTTTCTTTCTTTTGGTCTTTTCTAACCAATTTTTTATTTCGCGTGCACCTGCATCTATTTTTTTTTTCTTAATGGTTATAATTTTTTCCCTGGCAATCAAGGGTTGATGGACTTGAAAACGAAGGTATCGAAAAATGTATGTTTTTTATGATGCGATAACTACTATACAGCTCAAATCAATTCAAATAAAAGATTGTGAATTAGAACAGCTCTAATTTTGAAATTTGATTAGTTGCTTTACTTACAATCGTTTTACGAATATTATCTATATCTTCTCTTGCATAAATATATCTAAAAGAGATACGCATATATTGCTTCTTACACATGGGTTTACTTATTGAGTAAACTTACTGATTTGCCATTTCATCAATTTCGAATAAGGGTCATTTTGTAGATGCTCCTGCTTGCTTTGCTTGCGGAACGATGAACGCTTCATCGGGGCATGATGATAGTAACAAGGTATGTAGATGAAAATGGCAAACAAGCATACATTGATCTTGCAATAAAAAGTAGAGAAATAGATTAGACTCTTTGTAAGCATAGTTCATCTAACCCTAGAAAAGCATGTCAGTTTGAAATGATTTTTTAGTTGCTCAACAATAACAATAAAATAGTCATGCAATTCACATATTAGCTCTTCATTGGTGTCAAAATTTCAAGAATGATGTGTATTTAGTATATCAATGAATGGTAGACCGATGTTTCCCTTTCGGTCAAAGAACAATATGAAATCACCCATTCATAAATGTTTTGTGTGTTCTAAATGATATCTATGTAATGATTTGCAATGAAATTCATTCCCTAAACAATTTATTTCATGCTAGATGGTATAATGGTAATTCTTACCTCTTGTAGAGTAAACTAAAAAAACGATGAGTACTTTAGGAACAACTGCTTTCGGGAAGTGATGTGATTATTAACATTCAACAAAAACATAAGTGAATATTTGACAGTTCAACCCGAACATATTTTACTGAACAACATCGAAGAAGGATGTACATATTATATTTACTGTTTGTTTTGAGATAGATGATTTTGTTGAGTGATTAAACTGATAAATCTATTAACGATGCTTAATAGCTGAAAGTATCTGCATCAAAAACAGTTTTTCACAAATAGTCTTCACCAGCAATAATTCTGAGATGATCTAGTGTAATGAAATTTATTCCAGACAGAAAGCTGTATTTGAAGCCTCTTTATTGCCTCATTTGTCGCAATACGAAAATATATATAGACCAGAAATACAAAATTCTAACAAACACTTGTTACTATTTCAAAAACTAACTGCAGTGACATCCGTTTGTATTAGCGTTGAATTTCAATATTTAAGGGAATTCATCAACAAATCGAATGAAATAGGAGCTGTAAACAATTTGATTCTCATGAAAACCTTACACTCTCATTAGTTGTGGTTGCAATAGTTTCTATCACATCTACTGAAGCATAAAAAAATCTAAAAAAAAATGGGGTATCATGTAAAATGATCGAATGTTTTATATAGAAAGACCGAAACTGTTGAAAATATTTAGTTCAAACTATTTTGGTGAGAAACCATAACGATATTACTTTTTTTATATTCTTACCCTTTCTAGTGATGATAATCATCAAATCCGTTTCAACTTCGTTTTTAGATGAAGACACTAAAGCTGATGAAATAGTTTCAACGGAAGTTCACAATCAAATATCCCAAAAACTTGTATGTGCAATATCTGGGTTATAATATTTCACAAATTTGGCGAGAGAAGAAAATAATTTCTGCATCTAAATTTTTCAAATAAAAAGACAAAGCAGCTTTGAGATATTTCAAAATTAAACTAAAAAGACACAACATTCATGATATCCTACCACAAGACTAATGCTTACAAGTATTCTGAAAATGGACAAAAAGTATTTGCAATTGTAAATACTTGCCCAATGAAGAAATTGACTCTTTCGCCGCAAGCCGACATGGTCGTAATTAAATCGATATGGACATTACGTTAAAAGCTTTATCAAGGAAAATTACAGATAAAATTATTGAAATATAATGTAATGTCAAGAAAGACAGAAAGCTGATGGTGCATATGAGCATCTGATCCTTTTCACAAAATAGAAAACCGGGCCACCTACCTGAAGTGGTTCGATTACAAAACTGCAGGTTGAAGTAAATTACTTGAAGTGCATGTACTATCCTTTTGCCTTCATTGTCCAAACCATTCTAAGAAATAGCTGTAGAAGGGTCCTTCCCTCGAGCTACTCACAGGACTCGTCATAGATCTAGGCCAGAGGTCAATGAGTCTGTAAATATCCCGTACAAGCGGGAAACCGAAAGGAACGGCATGCGGCGTGATTTGAGTCGCGCTTGCACTTGTCGAAAATGGCGTGATATGCTATACTTCATTACAGAAGAAAAAAGCAATACTCCATTCTTTTTCGCCAGATTATGGTTCGATATCACTTGCACTTATAAAATTGCCCTGCTGAGAATGTGGATGGTTCGATAAACCATTAATTATAGTGTGGACGGCCACCAACAACTTCCCCACCTAAAAGAAACGCACTGTGGAGAGCCGGATGGGTTTGTTCCGATAATTTGGTCGCTGGCCTCTTAGTTCCGCGACTTGCTTTTCCGCTGGTTCTGCGCCGGATCGTCGCCCAACAGGGCCCCATTTACCCTGACATCAACGTACAACAGCATCTAAGGGCATATGCAATGTACGTCGCAGAGTACATTTATGACACTGTCTTTGGCATCTGCATGTGCCAGGTACGTAGCCAGTGAGTACACGTCATTTGGCGAAAAATTCTCCCCCGCAGTGCGCGGAGTCGACAATGGAGCAGCTCTTGCCCCATCGCGATGGCCCCCGCACTCAATTGCAGTCACTTCACTTTACTAAGTATGGTTAAATCTAAGAAACATGTTAACATACATTATTATATTATAATTACAGAACTAACGAACAAGAATTATAAAACGAACGAACTAAATTCAGGTACTGTCTTAGAATGAGCTTTCCTGGATTTCACGAAGTATGCACATCAGGCATGCACTTTGTGATGATATGAAGAAGAAATGTCACTAAAGGAACAAAAGGGTATCTAGTCAACTGCTAAGATCATAACAGTGACACAACGAAGGCCAGAGCTAGCAACCACCCACTTGCGATTGTTATGGAACTGCCTGCTTGATATTGCAAGCTGCTCACGGTGGGGTGAGAGGATGCAGTGCTGGCAGAGGCTACCTGCTGCTGCACACCGGAGTTTGAGTTTGAGCTGGAGGAACCAGCACTGGCAGATGGCTTAGCGTTGGAGGAGCCAGAGTTGGAGGAGCCAGAGTTGGAGGAGCCAGAGTTGGAAGAGCCAGAGTTGGAAGAGCCAGAGTTGGAAGAGCCAGAGTTGGAAGAGCCAGAGTTGGAACCAGAGCTGGAAGAACCAGCGTTGGAAGAACTGGAGTTTGAACCAGAGTTGGAGGTACCAGCAGGGGCAGATGGCTTCGCGTTGGAAGAACCAGAGTTGGAGCCAGAGTTGGAAGAGCCAGAGTTGGCGGTACCAGCAGCTGCAGATGGTTTAGCGTTGGAGGAACCAGAGTTGGAGCCAGAGTTGGAAGAACCAGAGTTAGAAGAACCAGCAGCGGCAGATGGCTTAGCGTTGGAAGAACCAGAGTTAGAAGAACCCGAACCATTATGACCGCTTGTTGTACCGGTTGTAGAAGTGGCTTTGATAGTGGACGTTGTGGTAGCGGTATGTGTTTTTCCATCTGAACCAACCACTGGGGAGCACGAAATAACAACTGTTTGTGTCACTGTTCCAGAAGTCACTGTTGTCGTAATAACACTTGGTTGAGAGTATGCACTGTTTCCTGAGCTTCCATTACCAAGAGTGTAGGTCGTGGTTCCAGTATTGGTCTTGCCGTCGCTGCCGACAGTGGGGAAGTAGGAGATGAGCTCGGTTTCTGTCGTGTCAGACTTGGTGACAGTGACCGTGCTTGCCGGTGGCTCGGAGAATGTTTCACTGGCAGTCAGAATGTAAGTTGTGGTACCTGTGTGGGTCTTGCCGTCGCTGCCGACAGTGGGGAAGTAGGAGATGAGCTCGGTTTCTGTCGTGTCAGACTTGGTGACAGTGACCGTGCTTGCCGGTGGCTCGGAGAATGTTTCACTGGCAGTCAGAATGTAAGTTGTGGTACCCGTGTGGGTGACACCGTCGCTACCGACAGTTGGGAAGTAAGAGATGAGCTCAGTCTGGGTTGTTGTGGCGTCTGAGACGGTGACCGTGCTGGCTAGTGGCTCGGAGAATGTTTCGTTGGCGGTCAGGATGTATGTAGTGGTACCCGTGTGGGTGACGCCGTCGCTACCGACAGTTGGGAAGTAAGAGATGAGCTCGGTTTCTGTCGTGTCAGACTTGGTGACAGTGACCGTGCTTGCTGGTGGCTCAGAAAATATTGCCGTGTCGTTATTGAATCTTACAGCATAAACTACAGCATCAGTTCCATTCCTATCGACAGTCAAACTTTCTGTCATAAAGTTTGCTGTTGTGTATTTCTCTTTATTCTTATTGTTAATTACTAGGTAAAATTTGTTATTTGCCGTTGTGACAGTTAGCGCACCAACATATGTATCTAATGGATCCGGTATGTACTGCCCTAGATCCGGGATAGTCTCTGAGTAATTAATCTCTTGAATTTCATTGGTGAAAGCAAAGTAACCATCCTGAGTGCTGTCGAAGTTGTAGAGCATGTATATTTTGGTGGTATCAACAGCCAAATCATTTATAATCATCACATTCTTCTCATCGATTGGCTCTAAGTAGTTTACTCTCACGAAATTGTCACCTCCGGTTTCGTCCCCTGGGGATTCTACCCGCACGGCCCCGTTAAACCAAGCAAGACCACTTCTTAAATGTATACTCCCACGACTGGAGCATTCAAATCCCTCGCCATTACAATAAGAAGTGGTGGCAAACCAACCATCAAAATAAACTTTGGATTGTTCGAAATCAAGAACAATAAACACGGCATTTGCTTGATCTGTAAATGTTGTGTATTTCATTTGGTAGATTCCTAATGTATCATACATATAATTTGCTTCATTTGGGTCGAAGGGTGTTGCTGCTGCGTAGTCAAAAAATGCTGTACTGTAAGTACCGAGTTTTGCTTTTAGTATTGTTTTCGCTTGGGACACCGCACTTGAAACTCTAAACGTCAATGGCCCAGATGACTTAGAGTTATCAATTGTTAGGTAACCAAACATATAATAACTGCTGTTGTAAATTGTGAAGTCGAGTTTCTTATTCTCTCCTTCTGAGATAACTGTGAAGTTATTAGTAAATTGAATATATCCATTATTAAATCTTATGTTTTCTGCATTGGGACCCAAGGTCATTTCATAACTGTCACCTAAACTGTCATTAAGAGTATTATCAAAGGCACCTTCATGAATATAATTCGGCTCGTTAACATAAACTTCGCCAAGTTCAAGAGCCCTCACAATATGGGGTATTGACAACAGAAAGCCGAAGATTCCAATAAAAATATTCAAACCTTTCATTTTCCTTTCGAGATTTCTTTATCGCTACTGATTTCTGAGAACCAATGGTCTGCAACAAATGTATGACGACTGTTAAGAGTTTCTACCTTTTGGTTCCAGTTTAAATAAGTTTTGAGAGCGTGAATTTTGAGCGGTTGTTCGATGCATTTTCGAGTCATTATCGATCAGATTCCATAGTGAGGAGAAGAAAAGTAGTACCGGTATCATTGCTACACTTACCGCAAATCCATAATGGAATTTCTGGAGAATATTATTAAGAATAGTTGCATCTTTTCGAATTGTACTCCAGTTTCTATTAATTTTACAACATAAATTATTTTAAACACGCTTCATTTAATATTTGTTTGTGTCTCCTGTAGTGGAAAATCATTCCAGAAAAGGAAACAATTTAATACTTCTACTACTTTGATACATTTATTCATGTGTGTATATACCCCTGAACCGAAAATATATTAATGAGCACGAATAACTACTGTGAACCTGTAAATATTGTGAATGGATCATCAAATTAATGTGTATCCCCTGGTCTCAGTAGATTGAGTGAGAATGCGAAAATAAAAGAATTTGAGTGTCCCATTCGAGTAAATAGAGGATTTCATTTGTAATCTTCAAACGTCCATTAAACCTGCTCAGGAATAGACCTGAAGATATTAATCAAAGAGCTCCAGACTATGTCCAATACTTGCGTCTCTGGCCTGCTATATTGAAAGGTACAAAGATATAATTTTATTTAGAGCACAAAGTTACACCATCAGAGGTATGAGAAGGAGAATTGCAGATGCTAATTCAGTGATTCTAAGTGCTACAATCATGATTAATTTAAGATTGTACTAATAAAAATAACATACCACTGTTAATTTGGGAATAAAATTATCAGACCATTTGCTAGGGTGAAGAGTAGGTGCCAGCCGCATTAATTTTACAGCACAACCCAATTTGTCATAATTATGGACAGACAGCCTGTAATTGCTAGATCCAGATATGAACGAAATTAATATTTCTTTAAGAAAGCGCGGGGTAGGAAAATTGATAAATTAATATCTTCAATACAGCTTAACAGCAAGCAGGTAGTTGTGCCTGCTTGTTATATGGAATAATACTTTTGCTACAATTTACTTATCTGATATTGGGTACACCCTCCATTATCAGTCCTGTAAATTATTTCGAAATTACTAAGTCTACTTTGGTGTTTGATTTTTAGTAACGGTATAGGCTGTCTTCTATTGCAGCCGGGAAACTTTCATCAAAGATTTACGAGGACCCATATCTTTAGACTTCAGAAGGGAAATATACTGAGGTTAGAGGCACAGTACACACCCTCCAATATACATTTTTAACAGAATTTTACCTATTGTTTCTAGTCAACTGCTCAAAATTCTACTATTCAGTTAAGATAGAATTTTCCCCACTAAAACTCAGTACTATGTCATCGAACAATTGAGAATCCAATTATTTTTCAAGTAAAAGAAAAATATACTATCGCTCTCATCTAATTCACAGGTTAAATTTATTTTTGAGGGTGGTTACACCTACAAATGGTGCTCTAAATACGTATGTCCTGAAGGAAATCGTACCACTTATGCAAACGCCTTCTTTCGATTCTTTTGAACACTGAATTTCATGAAAAGGTGTAATTTTCAGTAGTCAAATAACAATAGAACATGTTGAGAAATATTTCGCGTAAGTTTCTTACTAAAATTATTGTACTAAAATTCACGATATCAAAAATCTTCCATGTTTTCGAATGTTTTTCTATTAGGTTCAAGCTTGACTCTCGTACAGCAGTTATTAACTTATGAAATTTCAAAAGGGGTGAATAGGAAAAGAAAGAAATAGTTATATACCATGAATATCATGACGGAAATACATCCGAACTTTAACAGAAGTTTTCTTAAGATTCTTCTAAGTACATTCGAAGGAAGGCATCCTTATTATTTCTCTTCAAAACTTTTGTAATTTCCGAATATTGAAAAAATAATCAGACCATTTTGGCGTTAATTTTTAGCAACTACGTTCTTGATAGCCATCATGTCAATCAATGAAAATGGTGCCATTTTTTGGTTCTATTTCCATTTTCTCAAAGATATTATTAAGGGTTACTCAGTTCTTACTACCGTGGGTTTATGTTGTCAAAGTGGGAACATTTTGAAAGGTCGCTGGCTATTTACAGAAGGAGCAGCAAGGACAACACAAAAGTAAGAAATGCGTGGAAATCTGTTTGTTGTGCCTCTGCATAGAACATGCAAAAAGATGCGGGTTAAGGGGTCTAAATCGCGTGCAAATCATCGCAGCCCCTCTGGATATCGACACGGGAAACACTCATAGTGACAACCACAGGGACCACAGTTCAGTGGCGAATCTTCTTTTTCTCTCCACGGAAGTGTTCTTCTCCACGGAAGTTTTTCCGGTTGACCATGGAGGGGTACCTAAATCTTAGAAACTGTCGTAGGCCTTTATTCTCCAGAGTCACCCTCCACGGGGCATAAGATTTTCGTGTTGCTGGGTCCTCTGATTTACTGCCTGCATTGAATGCCCAGAAACACCAGTAGGCAAGTTAACGTCGGAAAAACCAAACCAGCCGTTGCTCGGAAAAACAAAAGGCTGAAAGCGAGCGCAGCTAGGAGATCAACGATTGGTCTGCTACAGGTCATAACCATCGGCTCTAATAGTGCCATTCAATACAAGATAACACTAGTGCGTTGATATTCGAAGTTTATTCCCTTCTAGATTCCCTAATTTCTTTTCTTATTCACACCATAAAAAAATTACATTAAAGAGGATGGCGTGATTTTGGAAAGTGTTATTATCACAGGTTGTGGAATTTTACAAGTATACAGCAACAGCCAAATGGTTCGATCGTTGTTGCACAGGAAAGGCAAAATATTCGACTTCGCCTCCTCCTCTCCTGTCAGGTAAGCGGGGTGTCAAAATGGATCTGACATCCAGGGATTTATCTGCCGGCTTTCACCAGGTTGCTTTTCGCGTTGTGGCATTCGGGTTTTTCTCGTTGTTGAGGACTCAGAAAATTCGGACCGACAAAAAAATGGGACCTGTGCTTTAAACCAGATGTTGCGGACAAATTACGGGTACTCTGAGAGGGCAGCAGAATTGAAGGCAAAAGCAGAGATTTTTCCTTCTTCTGCATTTTAGGGCTCCATTCAGATTTCGTTATTTTCCTAATACAGCATTGTGTAAACAGTTCAAGAAAATGTCCTGAAAAAGGCTGAACTAGGAGTTGAGAAACTTTTACACAGAAAAGTGCGTCCGATGCAGTTTCTGCCTCGGTTACAACACTCGCGCAGGGAATTTCTTTGTCCCAGCCACCCTAAATCTGTAGAACAAAAAGGGGGAGGGGAGAGGGAGTCTCTTTTCGCCGCATCACAGCGTATCGATTTTCGATGTACCAAAATTGTTCAAAAAGTAGCCTCCTCCATATTCTCGTTCAATCATCATTAAAATTCTGTCGACAATTCTTAAAAAGAGTAATTATTTCGATAAAACGAATGCAATTATTTCACCTAGATTGGCTCGCATGTTGCTGAAGAAGTACAGCAGCTAACATTGGTTCTTATATTACTTTTACGGTACGCTTTGAAAAGAGCAGCACACTATATCTTCCAAGTTGTACTACGATGCAAGCATGGTAGGCAGAACAGAATTTTAACTTTGAAAGAATCGTAAAATCACCCAACTTCTTTACACCTAATAATCAAACGATTGAATTATTAACAATCACAATTTAAATTGAACTGATCGAACGATTCATGTTGAAATGGCTCCAGATTTCTCCATTTCTCAAAACATTCTTAATCCACTGTGATTATCTACAATATCGACCGATATATACAATATCTGAACTCACTAAGTTGAGCGTTTCTTTCAGTTTAATTTAATTGTTGGTAACTTTTACTGCGGATTATTGATTGAGGTCAAAATCCGTTAAGAAATCGGGTTTAATTTCTATAAAATTATATCTGACGTGATTTGGAATTAGTTCTGAAAGCAGACCTACAATATTTGGATGGTACAATTATAGTTGATTGCAAAGAACTGAAGTGGTACTAACTTCTTCTTTATCAATTAAGAATGTGTTCTAATATTTGCTTGTAATTACAAGCTGATCCGTTCTTGCTTCATTCAACTATCGAACCATCTATCATTTAAATGTATTCAAACCAGAAAGTTCATTCTTGAGGATGGAACGAGTTTCAAAAATGGCCAGATCAGAGTTGAGATAACAGCTAAATAATTTCAATAGGTTGTGTGTATATTGTATTTGATTAATTTTCTGAGAGTAATTGCAACCTTGCTGGAACTAAATTATGTCTCTTCCTTCTATTACACGTTTTGTAACTACACCAGTTGTATCTTTTTGTAGCTGAAGTATCGAAACTGGCATAACTTCGAATACGTATCACACTTGTATATTTGTTTATCCTGACTTGCCATTACCTCTGTGTTCTGTGTTCCTGGCATATGAGAAAGCTCATATGGATGAATCCAACGAAATATTCCTAAAGTACAAAATGATTTGAGATCTTCCAGTATCACCACAAGATTTTACAAGATATACAATTATTCAAGAAAAAGAGTATGAAAGATGCGTTAAACTTATTTGATATGAATGGGATATTGAGAAACGTAATAATGGCAATGTATATAACCGATATCTGAGAGTGTATGGGCTAAAAGTGAGTACTACAATAGCTATGGAGTTAAGGCTTTGAAAAACGAAACGAAGTGATTGATTGTGAACAAGAACATTTAATCAAAGGATTGTCACTTTTGTTGGGTCTAAGAAGTCGGTTAGTTCCATTCAAAGTGTATTTGAAGTTTGGTGACTTTTTACAATCGTTTATACCACTCTAAGGTGTCAGAGTTGACTATTCTGCTTTCCAGTTGACCAGAACCATAAAAATATGATAGAGAATTAATTTATTCAGAGGATAAGAACATCTGAAAGTTTAAGTATATATGAAAATAATTGGATATGAAAAGGTAATAAAAATACCAATATCAGAGGAAGCTGTCTGTTTATTGACTATCAAATGTGGAAAGTTTATACCAGGATTAACTATGCAAGTTATAATTCAAAGAAGTGACATGTTATCTAGACCGAAAATAATGCTTCCAGTTTAACATACTATATGTTTATACATAAATATGGTACCGGATAGAACTGATAATGCCACTAATAAACTATAATTGTTTCAACATTATCATCAGAAAAAGACATTAATCATTTCATAAAAAATTAAGATTTATATGTCAGAATTTCTGAACTGTGCCAAAAAA